>JAXGGA010000323.1:0-254106 GCA_038373865.1 Uloborus plumipes
AAAACACAGACACGTCAACTTTATAACCCCTTCCTTGTTGCGTTGGGGGTTATAAATAAGGATCCTTAAAAATGAGGATTGAGAATTTCAGAGATTCACAAAACGAAAATATTAAATGATAAAGGAAATGCAAAACAAATGAAGTATAATTGAACTTAATAAATAAAAAGAATTAGCTTATAAACTATTCTGCTTGAGAGAGAAAAATAAGAGCGAAAAAAAGTATCCACACTTTTTTTTCCCCTCACCTCCTAACACACAAAGTGTGTAGATTTAATTATTGACTCGTTGCTATCTAAATGTGCAAATTTTTAAATGAAAGAAAGAAAAAAGAAAACATGAAATTCAAATTGCTCCTGCTCCTATTGTTAAAAAAAGAGCATTCCAAAAGTTTATAACTCACACTTACCCAGTTACTTCTGGAGCTGATTTACCTCTGTTCTATTCTGTTAAAGTTTAGTTCGTTCAAATATTGTTAAAAATTTTTTTTTCTTGCTGAGAAGTAATTCTGTGAATGAAAAGTTTTGTGCGTTCTGACATGATGACGGAGCAAGTTAGAATTGGTGTGGGCCGCGTGCTTCGCTTCTTTAGCTCGCTATGCAATGCGCGGGAGCACGCGGCATTCGCTGTCAAAGTAGGAAAAGGGGTCTCATCCCCGAGTCTCAAATATCGCTGATCGACAGTAGGTGGGTGACAAAGGCCCCCAGAGAAACACGTGTCTCAGGGTTGTGGGAATAGTGAGGGTTGGCCCATCTGGAGAATCGGGGTCTGGCGATATGAAATCCGTGACGTATCTCGGAAACACTTGCGGGGTAGAGCAGCGGCATTTCAATTTGAAAAGGAATTGCTTATGCTTTGTTCATAACTTTTGGACATGAAAACTAAACTTGATACATTTGTATGCTATGCTACTCAATTTACATTCTTTGCTAAGTGTTAATTACTCACGCATATCTTACAAGAATAATTTTGAGCTCGAATGAAAGGGAAAAACATCACTTGATTACGAGTGATATCAAAACGTAATTATTATAAAACTAAATCAACTTTGAATACAACTCAAAATATTTTTTTTTTGATAGAAAATGGAAATGTATTTGAGTCGTTAAAATCGTAAACTATTACAAGATTTTTTTTTTCTAATTTGGAAGAGAAAGCTATCTCATTCAATTGCTTAAAATATTTTTCTTCTTAAAACGTTAAAGAGAGAGAGAATAATTATTTATTATTACTTAACTGGTAGTTATAAGAAGTAAAAAATGAATTTAACTCCACTATTACAAAGATTTATCATCCCTTGAAACATATTTTAAAACAAGTACTGTAATTTTGAACAGATATTTCTGCTAAGTATTGTTCGTGAATAGTCGAATGAATATCAATGATAATAATACAAAACATAAGCAACTGCATAAAACTATGAAATAATTGTAATGGGTACAGATACTTGTTTACATTATTAGAATATATAAACAACTGTAGGGGGAAAATATCTATTCTCCAATACGGACATCACATAACGTTTCATTTACAGGGTGACAAGAAATAACTTGGACACACATCGTACGGTATAACTTTGTTGCTAATGAAAATAATGCGACTAAACTTCAAAATAAGTATGAATACATTATTTTGTCTAATATATTTAAACGTTTTCAAATTGGCTACCTTTAGTATTAACACAGAGCTTTAGACGTGTCACAAAATTTTCGGCTACGGGCCGCAGCTCACTCATTGATATTTTATCCCTTTCTTTCCCGAAGAATGGTTGTAGAGATGCCAAAGTTTTATCAGGTTTAGTATACACCCTTGTTTCCAAGATGGACCAAACAAAATAATACATTGGGTTTAAATCTGGGGAATACGGGGGGCCATTCTTCAGCTCCAATGAAGTTTGGAAAATGTGTCTTGCATCAATCTTGAGTGTCTTTTGTGAAAAATCCTGTTGGAAGGTCTATCTTTAGTTTTCAAAGAACTTTTGCGAACAAGGTAAGACAACATCATCCAAAATGAGTTTGCGGTATGTTTGCTGATTATATTTTATCCCTTGATCAACAAAAACAAGTGGTGTTTCCCCACTAGCACATATCCCACCCCAAACCATTGCAGATAGGGGTAGTTGACGCCGCCAACAATTTAAAAAGTTCCAGGTGCTTCTGCTGAAAAAGTTCCAGGTGCTTCTGCTGACCAAACTCTATCATTATGGCTATTTTGAGTTTGTTCAATTGAGAACAGTTTTTCATTTGTGAAGAGCAATGTTTTCCATCGATCATCTGCGGCCCGCTTAACAGTTCTTTCCTCTTTTGAAGTCTTGTGCGTTTGTTCTTTGCTGCTAGCTTTTAAGTCTCTTTCATTTTGTAAGGGAGAAGACCAAGCTCAACAATTACCATCAAACGAGTGGTTTCTATACTGATTTTCACCCTTCTAGCAACCTTTCTCATTGAAATCCTAGGATTTCGTTAAACTGACTGAAACTGAAATCACATACTATTTCAATAATAGCTCCACTATTTACAAAGAATGAGAACAATTACTGTAACTTCATGTAAATATTTCTAGCAATAATTGCACAAGCAGAATGAAAGGGCATGTCTCAAAAATTGCATTTTTAAAAAATCACCTCCCCTACTTATGTCTTTTTATTCATTATCTACTGAACTATGCGTAACTAATTATCAATTGTTTGTACATACGTAAAGCAACTGCTTTTTTAAATATTATTTTTCGCAATTTCGGGCGGGGGGGGGGGGGGTCTCAGATAGTTTTCCAACAGCTTAGCAGGATATTTTGTTCCTGTAAAGAAGTTTCAGTGAAGATTTAAGTTATTTAATTTTGACCTTTTTAGTTACTTATTGATTGATGGTTGAGAAAGTTATGACTTCTTTTTTGAACAAATTGTACTAAAAGCTAGATAATTCTAGTTTCTAAGAGAGGGCTTGAGCACTCCCCCCCCCCCGCCTCCTCTTCATATGGGGGCCAGTACCTATCACCTGATGAAAGTTTAGCCAATTTTAGTATTTATTACAGAGACCGAGAAAGGATTTCAAAACTATTTTGAGAAGTGTCCCTTTCTCGTGGGACATCGTTATGAATATTACATACAAATTAATATTCTAAATATAGATTTTAAGGACCAATATTTGAGCAAATTTTTTCTTTTCGAAGTACATGTTCATTAAGGATTTTAATGAAAGTGGTATATTTTGCGAAGATTAAAAGGTAAATAGATGCTTGTGTTAAAATAAAAACACCCTTTGACAAATGCTGGTATAAGATCCGTCAGAATTTTATTTCTATGTGTGTGTGTGGGGGGGGGGGGCAGAGAGTTCCGCCATGTTGCCTGTTTTCAAACAGTAATGCATATCACCCTGGATTTTTGATAAATGTTGCTCTTTTTAAATATCGCTCAAAACCTTCAAAGTTCAAGTCTTAAAATCGCTTTTTTGAAACTATACTTGATGCATCCCCCCCCTCCCAAAAAAAAAAAAAAAAAACTTTTGAAACCTAATTTGAAACATGTAGAAAATTCTATTTTTCTATTTCGTGCCATGGATTGTTTGTCGGAGATGGAACTTGCAGGCAGCAAATAAACAAATGTCTCGCGAAGCGATCGGAATGATCGAGCGAACAAAAAGCGCAAATAAGCATTTGCCTACCAACAGCTTGCAAATGATCGCCGAAAATTTTAACGCGCCAGATCGCCAGAGAGAAAGAGAGGATTTCGTTGTAGATCACGGTGATTCCTCTTAGCGCTACTGACATCCACTGCTTCATCAGGCGATACGCGGTCTATTCATTTTTAGTCTGTGGTAATTTGTCGAATAATAAGAATGTTTTAGGAAAAAAAATGTTTTTTGTTGAATGATTTTATTGAAAGCAAATAACAGATCTGTCGGAATCAGAAACATTTTCGGCGCTCAAATTTCTGGCGGAAAATTTGATCGTCGGAAATTTTTTCACGACGAAGCTAGAAACTTTCCCCGATGGGGGGGGGGGGGCAAGAAGTTTCCAACTGGGGGGGGGGACAATTTCTCCCTTGCCCCATAGCTAGCGCCGCCATTGAGTGTTAAATACACTGCTCGACATTGAAAATGCAACACCAAGAAGGAGTGGTCAGAAATTGATGAAATTTGGTAAGAAGACAGAGACAGCATGGAACAATAAGTGATATTTATTTCAAAATAAATAAGCAAAATTTAGAGAGGACGGCGTCGGCTCAGTAAGAAGTAGGACCACCGCGGACAGCGATGCACGAAGAAACACGTCTAGGCATGGAGTCAATAAGCCTGCGGATGGTGTCCTGAGGGATGGCACTCCATTCCCTTTCAACCATTTGCCGCAGTTCGTCCTCTGAACGAGGCAGTGGCAGGTTCTGCAAACGGCGTCCAATCACGTCCCACACATGTTCGATTGGTGACTAGTCAGGAGAGTATGGTGGCCAGGAAAGCATCTGTACACCTCGTAGAGCATGTTGGCTGATTCGAGCACTGTGAGGCCGGGCGTTATCATGTTGAAAAATTGCATTTGGCAGACCCTGAAGGTAGGGGATTGCTACCGGCCGCAGTACATTATCTACATATCGTTGGGCCGTCATAGTGCCCCGAATACGAACTAGAGGTGATACGGAATTGTATGCAATAGCGCCCCAAACCATTATGCCACGTTGTCGCGCTGTGGGGCGTTCCACAGTTACTGCCGGATTCGATCTTTCTCCACGTCGACGCCACACACGTATGCGATGACTATCGCTGGACAAACAGAAGCGGGATTCATCTGAGAACACTACGGTTCGCCATTCTGCCATCCACGTCGCTCTGGTCCGGCACCATTCCAAACGTTGGAATCTGTGCTGTGAGGTCAATGGCAGTCTTCTTAGCGGGCGCTGTGATTGCAGGCCACGTGCAACCAGTCGACGGGAAATGGTTCTGGTCGACACAGGAACATCCAGGGTACCTTGCACGTGCTGCAGAATCGACGTACAAGTGACTTGCGGGTCCGCCACAGCTTGTCGGTGAATCCGTCGATCCAAGCGGTCTGACGTCACTCTGGCTGCACCTGCACCCCTCAATGTGGCTACATTTCCTCTTTCCAACCATCTCCGACACAGCCGATGCACAGTGCTTGCATCCATGTGGGTTTCAACTGCAATTTGACGTATGGACCAACCTTCCCTTCTCAGTCCGATCACCATACCCCTTGTAAAGTCGTCTATATGCTGGAAGTGTCTTCGTTGAGGACGGCGTGGCATTTCCTCCTATCACACGTATCCTTCGAGACAAAAACCAAATTTCTCCGGTAATTAGTCTGGCAGAAAACCAACATGAACATAACCCACTTTTCAACTTCATTCTCTTATATCTTACTTCACGTGCGTCGGAGAGCTGCGCATTTCATATCATTTGCATAACTCAGTGACGTGCGTCTACGGTAAAATTTGCATGAATTTCTGACCACTCCTTCTTGGTGTTGCATTTTCAATGTTGAGCAGTGTACTTAGAACACACTATTTAGTAAAGATGGATTGACTAAGAATAATACAAAAATCAAGGATATTGTAGATTTCCCGCGTCCTAAATCAGTTAAAGATGTCAGAGTTTTTACGGGTATGATTAATTATTATTAAAGGTTCATTGAAATCTAGCATTGAAAATGAAACCATTATATGATTTATTACAAAAAGATGTTGAGTTCAAATGGACTAGTAAATGTGAAAGAGCTTTTGAAGATGCTAAGAAAGAACTAGCATCTGATCAAGTTCTAATTCATTTTGATAGGTCAAAATCGTTGAGGTTAGCATGTGATGCAAGTCAAAATGGTAAAGGGGCTGTATTATCCCATGTATTGGAAGACAACTCAAAAAGACCAATTTGTTTTATATCTAGAGTTTTAAACCCGGCAGAAAGAAATTATTCAATGATACATAAGGAAGCTTTAGTCATTTATTGGGCTTGTCAAAAGCTGTATCAGTATTTAATTTGGGTTAAATTTGAGCTAGTAAGTGATCATAAGCCATTGCTAGCACTGTTTGAAGAAAATCGAATTCTACCACCCATGGTGGCAGGTCGTCTGCAACGTTGGGCATTGTTTTTATCTGATTTTAATTATAATCTGCGGTACATAAAGGGAAGCTTAAATACGCAGGCGGATGCCTTATCGAGGTCTCTAATATCGGAGACTTACATAACCACAGAAGAGTAAGATTATGTCCATTTTATAGAACAGGAGGTTCCAGCTGATTTATTCAAAATTCGATCGGAAGCGAGAAGAGACCCAGCTCTCGAAAAACTGTTCAATTACATAACGTATGGTTTTCCTAAAAATGTTGTTGATGAAGAGACTAAGCTATATATTAATAAGAAAAAAGAATTATCTGTGGACCAGGGTGTAGTAATGTGGAGATATAGAGTTGTCGTCCCTACTAAATGTAGGAAACAACTTCTAAGAGAGCTCCTTAGTACTCATGAGGGTATGGTTAAAATGAAGAGTAACGCTAGAGCATACTTTTGGTGGCCTGGCTTAGATTCAGATATTGAGGACTGTGTCAATAGTTGTAGTATTTGTTCTGAATCGAGGCCAGAGCCTCAGAAATCTAAAATCATATCGGGAAATAGAGCGAATTATTTCTTTGAAAAAATTCATGCCGATTTTTTAGGACCTATAAAAGGAAAAATGATTTTACTTATTGTTGACTCGTATTCTGAGTCGAAACCTTCATCAGAAATACTATGGAAGCGGAAGCATGTATTGAAAACTTCAGAGAGTGCTTTGCACGCTTTGGGCTACCAAAGGTAGTTGAAACCGACAATGGAAGATATTTTGAGTCTGGAAAATTTATACAATTTTTGAATATGAATGGAATTAAATTTTTAACATCACCACCATTCCACCCTGCCACAAATGGTTTAGCAGAAAATGCTGTAAAGAGTTTCAAACGTAGTTTAAGTAAATTATTAAAAGCACCTGCTAATGCAAACGTAAGCTTCGAAACTCTAATGAACAGATATCTTTTCCACTACAGAAATCTTGTTCATGTAACTACTGGGGTTACACCCACTAGCTTAATATTTAAAAATAAAGTCAGAACAATATTGTATTTGTTAAAGGAAGGAAACAAATCAGGGATGGTAATAAAAAAAGGGACAAGAGATGAAATTTTTAAAGAAGGGGACAGAGTACTGTGTAGGGAATTATCGAAACCCTAAACCCTAACGCATTATCGAAACCCTAACAAAAAAGGTTGGGTTCATTGCACAATAGATAAAGTTTTTGGCGATAGGGTTTATATGTGCAAATTAAAAAACAATGACTTAATCTAGAAAAGGCATTTGAACCAGATAATTCTTGACAAAAGTGAAAATGAGGTTAAAGAAATCGGTACAAACAAGGATAGTAGGTGTGACATGAAATTGTGTTTTGAATATTTAGATAAAGTTAGTGAACATGTATCTTTGAAACAAAAATGTCTGTGTTGAAGTGGATGTGATGAATGATGAAACTAATGATGAAACCAATGAGTTAAATGAAAGTTGTACTCAGCCAAATAAAACTTTGATGCAAAAGAAGAGACTGTTGTTAAACCTAATCCATCACCTGTAAAATTGAATGTGAATGAACGTCCGAAGAGGAGAATAAAGCCAGTTGTGCAATTGAATTTGTAGCGGGGGATATTGGAATGTATTCCTCCATATGATGCTTGGAGAATAACTGTAACCGCTAAGCGGGTTTCAACTATCGAACTGTTTTTCCGTTTTTGTGTGTGTTGTAATGGCGTGTGAAATAAACGTGTTGTCAAAATGGTCCTCTTTCTTCACCATTCATACGCATAATTATGCCCAGTACATATCATCTAAGAAAAAAATGCAAGAACTGGAGCGGTACTTAAAATTAACTGGGTTTTTATCAATCTTTTTCAGAAGAGATGTAGGCAGCCTAGCTGTATGGACTCTTTCATTTCTGATGAAGAAAATCATTTGAAAAACTTATATTTTCAATGTGAAATTTTAATTTTTGAGCACTTCTACAGTTGTCTATGTCCCCTATCCAACTGGTTAAACAATGTGCTTGGAAAAATATGTAGTACTTTAAAGTGTAATGTAACCATTCTTGTTGTTGCTACCTAAAAGTGTTTATAATTTTTTCCCTTCATATTTCCTCAACACCATTTCATCTTACATTTCCTTTGTTTTTTTTTTGTAGATTATGAATTGCAAATGCTCCTGTCCAGCTGGACGGCCCCCAGCTTCCTGCAAGCATGCTTATGCACTTTTGCATGCACTAGAGGATTACAGCAGGCAAGAACTTTACTTAGCGCCAACGGAAAAACTCCAAGCTTGGCATAGGCCCAAACCTGTAAAGTTTAGTCCTAAAAAATGCCGGGATTTATATGGCAAAAGCGTAAGCTCTCCAGCACAGTTGATCCTGTGAATGTGTCTGCTTTGTTCGAAAACGATGGGAGGAAGGCACAGTACATGTCTGTTTGGCCCACGTATATTGACAATTGTAGCAAATATATGCCTCCTCTATCTGCTTTTGTTCTGGTATCAAACCCTATAATAGAGGAAGTGAATCAAGTATCCCCACTGGTGAAAGTGAAACTTATACTCAACATTGAGGAAAGGTGGGAACTGGAGCAAAATACGATTCAGGAACACTCAAGTACGTTATGGAAAAAAGAGCTTGTGCTGCGACTGACAGCCTCTAAATTTCATAACGTAGGGGAGAGTGGTAATGAATGGGCCACTTTTTGGTTTTGAATTTTCGTAATTTTTTCTAACACTTTGTTTTAACTCTAAATTGGTGTTTTAGTTACTTTACTTATCTGGCTATCTAAAAAAGTCATAAAAGTTGGATTAGCACCTGTTTATAATGAATTATAATAGAAAATAAAAATTTTGAAATTTGGCCCATTCAACCCCACCTATGGCGTTGAATGGGCCATCGAAGGTAATGAATGGGTCACTAAATGAATTCAATGAAAATATATGGATTTAATCTTTTATTTGCTGAATATGACAAAATAAATGTGTCACTTGACATGATGATACAAAATCATACTGATTTAAAATTTTATAAACATCAAAACTGATGCAATTAAAATAAAACTGATGCATACCAATTGTAGCAGAAAAATGACTAAATAATGAGATTGTAAGAAATAAATAATATCAAATATATATTTAAAAAAAAACAGACAATACACACTATGATTTAACAAAATTTATATATTTCAAAAATAATATTAAAAATCACTTTCAAAAACTTCACATTCATTTTCAAACTTGTCAAAATTCAAAAAAATTTTTTTTAATTTACTAGACATCGGGAATAAGAAATATCTAACTTAAGTTACCAAGAAAGAAAATGAAATTGTACTGTGAGGAATATAATATGAAGGAGAGAGGGGGGCCTTTTCAAGCCACGCACTGCGACCAGAGGTCCATTGTACTATAGGATTATAATATAGATCTGCAGATTATATTTAGAAGTTACTACAAACCTATTTTGACGACAGTAATCTTAATCTATCTATGACAGTCAGTTGTGTTTCATATTAATGCGAAAATCCAAATAAAAGGAAGAAAAACAATATTTAGGTGGCCCATTCATTACCATGACATAGTGGCCCATTCAGCCCCACCTATAGTTTTGGAATACATTTAGGTTTTTTGAGTACATTGAATTTAAATAACATCAAAATACATCTTAAGATTAGTTTATAGATATGGAAAGACTAGCTTATACATATGTATGCAGTGAAATACTTGGTTCATTTAAGCTAGGAAATGTTTTACTAAAAAGGGAAAAACTTACTTTTCAGTCAGATTCTTGACCATGCCACTCTAGTTTGAAAATGGCTCAGCGCAAACGAATGAAAATTGAATGAGTTTAGTAGAACAAATAGCTACATCTATTGATGGCATCAAAAAAAAATTCATGCAAATACTTTTTCATATTTTGTTAGTGGCCCATTCATCACCATGGCCCATTCACCACTCTCCCCTAGTTACCAGAAGAGGCGATTTTTTGAAGTTGTGCGAAAGACTATGAATCTCACAGCAAAGAGCTCAATTTCGCCCCTGTGAAGTACGGCAGGGAGTTCGAATATGTTGTAAGAGGCAATGTGAGAACTGCCTATCCCGGCCATATAGTTCGAAAAGTTGGCCTTGTGACAAGCCCTTTTTTTCCGCATCTCGCAGCTTCTCCTGATGGCCTAATGCACAATGGAAGGGACACCTATCTGTTAGAAATAAAATGTGTCTACAACATACAAGGCAAGAGCTTGAAAGATTTAGCTGCTGAAAGGAGTGATTTCTGTTTGGATTTTGAAGATGGCAAATGTTCTTTAAGAAAAAAGCACAATAAGAAAAAAACACATTATCTTCAAATCCAAGGTCAGTTGGCACTCAGTAATTTAAACGAGTGTGTATTGGCTTTATTTTACAAGCAACCAAATTATGTTCATGTGGAGCACATTGCATATGACCATGCATTGTAGCAGACCACTTCCACAAAGCTAACTGCATTTTACTTTGACTGGTATTTGCCTTTTATTCAGTCAAAGCTTACTTCATAGAAGGGATAATTTTGTAGAAAGAGGAGCAGACCTCTATAAAAACGTGGGCTCAGCTGGCTCCGGCCGACAGTACCCACATATGGGGCTCCTTGCCTAGGGTTACAGGTAAAGAATAGGATTTCAACTATTTTTCTTGCTTCAAAAGTAATTAGTACAAATCAGAAGAAAGAGAATTATTGGACCAAATGAATAAACTACATCTCCGAGACTAAAATAATTACACCTTCATATATCATTCTGCTTCAACTTCACAACTAAAAGAGGTAAGAAAAAAAGGTGATCTTAATTAATCATTTCTATGCCTTATTCTATGAATTTAAAATTTTTATGTTTGTCGCTGTTTAACTAAGCCGTATTTTTTATTTATTTTCAACAGATATACTTCAGTATTAAGGCTGCTTATATCGACCAGAAAGGAAAAGAGAGTAACAGACCAAGACGTAGGTGGGTCATTATACAAAAAACCTGCGTTTTTGCGTTCAGGGTAGTTAATTTCAAAAATATTTTTTTGAAACAATTTTTTATGATTTATAGTAAAATATAAAATTTTTCCTAACATATTTGATAAAAATATTTTTTTTTTTTCTAAGGTCATTTTTTCAATGAACGGAGGGATACTTGTATGCCTCCGTTACGTGTCACAACCTATTTCCTCCTATGTACTTATTCACTTTTTTGGTCAATAAAACATATATATATCAAGTTTAATAGGTTAATTTGAATCATTAGATGTTTTTTCAATAGTTTATTAGAATTATTCTTCCAAACAAAATATATATATAGCCTTTATTACCGCTTGAGTCCGTGTCACAGCCTTTCTGGTATCCTCCGTTACCGTATTAGTTGAGTATAAGAACTTCCTATAGACAGCAGTACTGAGGCTCAATACAGAGATTTAGAATTATTGCCAGCCATTTTCAACTCTGGGTCTTCATAAGAAAGTTCAAGCAACTTAGTATGAAAGATATTCAGCGTTATACCCTCTGAAGTGAAATTGGTCCTTTACTTTTTGAATCCTCCGTTCTTGGTTTTAAAGGGTAAGAATTGCTTATGTACTAATTTCTTTTCATTGTTGATATTGAGTCACGTTTTGTTAAGTAAATTTCGTATACTAAGTTGCACTAACCCTAAATCAAGAAAATGTGCAAAGCAAAACATAAATATTTGTATCCTCCGTATCTGAATCCTCCGTTACAATATAGTCGTAATGGAGGATACACAATTAGTAACGGTGAATACAACTTTTGGAAAAAATTAAATTTTAAGACAGATATGTAAATTAAAGTCCGCCCAAATCATGTTCCTCATCATCATGCAAGTTAATGTAAATAAAAGGTTTTAAATATTTATGTTACATATGTTTGACAAAATTGTGTTAAGGTAGTAACTTTTAGGGTTTTATTTTATTCAATGTCATTTAAAATATAACTTTAATAAGAAAATAAATAACAAATTGAATTTCGAATATTCAATGCATATATTCAGTTTTTTTTCCCTCTCTAGCATAATGGCTAGGAAAAAGAAAGAAAAGAAAACTGAAAGTGCAAAAGAAAGAATGAACGAGCCATATGGAAAAAGCGTGTAAATGAAAATCAAATAAAGACAGCTCTAGTAAAATGACAGCACGAGAGAGAAGGGCATTACAAAAACAGTGGAGAGAACATATTGCGCAAAAATGAAACAGAGAAAGCTATTGCAAGAACATTTACAAAATCAAGCATTAAGTCTAAATGTACAGAATTCTAATGAAGAAACAAACAATACAAAAGAATCAAAAGATAAGAGAAAGAGTAATGGACCGAAAAAGAGAAAAAAAATTCGTACGGAACTCAAAAAGAAAAAAACCTGCCTTGAAATGAAATTAGCTGAAATGACCAGACAAACCTTAAGAGAATTAAAACCTTATACCTGAACAAAAATTGAAAATTTTCCTTAGCTATTTTTCCAGATAATTTGAAATGCAAGTTCAAAAATTCAGGTCCAGGCACCAATTCAAATCCAACTGCAGATGTTGAAGACGAAGAAAATAGAAATGTTGTAAACAGTGCAACCGTTAGATAAAATGATTTCGTGATAGTTAAACTTGTAGGAAAGAGAAGCTTCAAATTTTTTTTAGCTTGCATACTATCACAAGAGTGTCCTGATGAATATAATGTAAAGTTAATGCGAAAATACTCCAAGGACACTTTTGTTTTCCCTAAAAAAGATAATATATCAGAAATAGATCTTATTGATATTATTAAAGTTCTACAGCAACCAACAATGAACAAAAAAAAAAAAACAGTATGTGTTCAGAGAAAGTTCAAATATGTATAATTTAAAATAAAAATAGTCAATTATTGAAAAAAATGTGTCTTTGTTATATTGTACCATAAGTCATTTGGAATGAAAAATTAATGTAATTAATTTAATCTATGAAAGTTCAATGTACGCATTTATAAAAAGCTAAAATTATAAGATGACTTCATAAAAGTGTATTCTCCGTAACATGCGTGTATCCTCCGTTCAGCTTCAAAATTTTAACTACCAAAAAATGACAATATAGTCGATAAAGTATGTGACCTAAGTGTATGAGAGTAAATAAGTGCCTAATAGGAACATTATTAAGTCATTTAAGAGAAAATTGAAGATTTTTTTTTTTTTTGAAAATTCCAATTTCAAAAACGCAGGTTTTTTGTATAATGACCCAGGTATATGATTTTTATCGAAATATGTATAATTGTCTTGCATGTTCACCGATGTGGTTTCATGGTAGAAACACACAAGAGGTTTACTGTTCTTCATTTTTGAACATAGCTTCTATTTTAATATTTCTTGCTGTTTCACTAATCTGCATTTTATTTATTTATTTCCAATAGATATATTTTGTTGCTTTTACATCGAGTCAAAGATTAGGTATATGCTTTTCCATTGAAATTTTGTAGAATTTCTTGCATTTTCTCCAAATGCTTAATTTTGGCATTTTGTTTTTAGTCGATTAATTTTCCGGGTCATTTTCAAAATTTGCTTACATTTGCTGTCCGGAGGTTAAAAAGACGATTTTGAAGCATAACTTATATCTTAAATTCAATGCGAATAATTATTTTCTGCAAGAAATACCCCCCAAAAAATTCTATCACTCAACAAATTATTGAAATTTATTTATTTATTTTTATATAAGTCTTTAAAAATGAGAATCAAGGCAAAAACGCTTGTCCATTTCCAATTTTCGCAAGTTCAACTATTTTTTTCCTATACTTAATGGTCAAAAAAAGTAAATGCGACATATTATTTTTATATATTGACTATTAGTATATGGTATTCATGATAAATATTGACAATAGTAATTTTATTTCAATAAGAAATGTATGAATATATTTTGTCCGGAAGTTCTTGTCAAGTCCGTTACCCTAAGATTATTTTAGCTAAAAAAGGTATTTATTGAAGTCAAAAGATGGTAACACGTATTCAGTTAACTTAACAAATTAATGACGTAACTATTTTGTACCATTTTGTTTCCCTGAGTCGAGAAGTATTGCTGTGGCGTTTCGCACAAAATTTTTTCCAGGTGCGTATTTTTATTCTTTGTCAAGTCCGTTACCAAAGATTTTAGTATTAATTTTTACTTTTTCTAAACTTTTACCCCTAAATATTGTTCATTATACAACTCTAAGAAAATGCATATTGTAGTTCAATTTTTAAATTCGACAACCTAGCCATAATTTGACATTTTGGTTGAAATGTCAAGTCCGTTACTGGTCAAATCCGTTACCAAATGTCAAATTCGTTACCATAGAGTTTTTAATCAATATTTCAATCATCACAAACATCGTTTTAAGCTTCAGGGCGCAAATAATTTCAAATGAAGTTGGTTCTAGGCTCTATGATATAGTTTAAAAGTGAGATTTCACATTGATTTTGTATGGTAATGGACGACAATTTTCCTTGCAACTTACAGTTTTACAACAGCATTTGAATACTTAATTATTCATCAAAGTGTGCAACCAGTTACTTTTTTACACATCTACAATATGTGACTAAACATCTGTTAGTATTTCTAAAAGAAAATAGCAAGTTAAAAAAATTACTTAAAAATTTTGAAATGTAAGCATATGGTGAAAATGACCCTTCCATTGTGCATGAAGTGAAAATGTAACTGTAGACATGAAAGGTTACCCTATTCCCTTTTTGAACCAAACTTAAATTTTCATATATCTTGCAGGTTAAATAATTGCATTTTATTTCATTTTTATTTCTCCTACAGAAATACTTGTATTTTGCTGTTTCTTTACGAGGAGGAAAAAATAGAGTGAAAGTCAAACAAGTAAGTACATGCATTTCATGAAATTTCGATGACATTCTTACATTTTCGTCAAATACTTATTGCTGTAGACGTTAGAGGTTACTCTTCTTCATTTTTGATCAAAACATGATTTCTTTATATTTCTTGCTTTTTAACTAATCTGTATTTTATTTTCCATAGATATGTTCATATTTTGCTGTTTTTATGTTGACCAGAATTGAAAATAAGAGTGAGAAAGCCAAACAAGTAGGTAAGGTTTTCCATTGAACTTTTGAAGAACTTCTTGCATTTTCACTACATGCTCATTTGCGATTTTTTTTTAGTTAGTCAATGTTCCATGGTGCATGAAGTAAAAATGAGGCTGAAGACATGAGAGGTTACCCTCTTCCCTTTTTGAACAAAACTTACCTTTTTATATATTTTGTTGTTTAAATAATTTGCAGTTTATTATTTTATTATCCTGATCGCGTAAAATGCACAAAGTAGTTTACGAAGATGGACATGTCACATGTATCGATTTAATATTACACTTCATATTCCCGGTAATGTTTATGTAATTTAAAACCTTTTATTTGTATTTTACCATTTTTCACGATGTAGTGTGGTGAATACAAAAAACGTAACTATTTCTAAAAATATTATCTCAAATTGACTGTTACCAGTATCGATGGTTACGAGTATTATACCCACCTTCAGCTGACTTTTTTTATATCGGTTTGCAATTAATTATGCAATTGATCGATTTGTTTGATAACCTTTTTAATAATTTTACTAACGTGTATGTAATTAAACATTTAAATAATTTATTTGCGTATTTAGTACTCTTTGATAAAAAACACTCAAATAAATCATACCATTATAGTAGGGCAGTAGTCTGAAGGGGCCAATAGGGGGCAATGTTGGTGACTGAAGCCCAACCAGAAAAGTTACACATAAACATAAAAATAAATAACTAAAAACAAACAAATCCTGCATTTTAAAACTTTTCTCCTTCTCATAACATTTAATTCTTCTTGATTGGTTGCTCTACTTCTGTGCTCTGAGTCTGATACTTCCTCTAATGTCATCAAAGGATTGAGTTTTTAAGATTTCAATATCGAAAAAAATTTTAAGCGATACCCCGAGCGAATGAGAAGCCATGTCAGCTTAGTCGAAAACTAGGGGCCTGGCCCTATTGAGAGGGGGGGGGGGCTTGGAGTCAAAGCAATATAAATTTCGTAAGTTTTGGGGGTGAGGATGCCAAGACAATCAAACTGACAAGAGTCACACTTAGCACACTTAGTCTCAGCCATGTTCTGGCGACGTCGCAATGTACCATTCACGTCACATCCACATTGCGTTTTAAAAAGCACGTCTCTGTGATGTAACACTCAAACGCCAATGCGATGCAGCAATGTGACGTTTTTGAAACAGTTCCTTCTTCTCTCGAAAAGGATCCCCCATACGCAGAATGATTTTTTGAAAACTTCCAGCGAAAGCTGGTTAACTGCAAAGTATAAATTTATAAAAGTTTATTCTGCGATTTGAAAAGTCAACTTATTAGTAAGTTTGTTTTGTGTTATATTCTCTTATTTACTGCAAAAAGTTTCTGAATAGTACTTCAAAATTTCTTATCAAATGTTTTTCGGGAAAGGATATATTAATTTTTTCTATGTCATACATTTTAATGTTATCACACCACTCGTATGAAGGTTTACGTAAAGGCAATTCCACCGTAACAGACGTATCATTTGAAGCTTTAGCATCCTCAAAAGACCCCAAACACCCTAAATTATTGGTTCATAGCATGCAGCTTATGAAAAACATGGGTTCTACTTCTATATTATGCAAGTAAACTTTGCAATTTTGCAAAAGTTTATTTTTATAATTTTTTAACTCAGTAACAGACGGATCTCACAAATAAGAGAAGTTTTTTGACCTTCAGAAATACTTAAAAAATGTTCGAAACTATACAAGCAAAAAATTTACTTGCAATTAATTTTAATCGATCAGAGTATGACAAAAGCACATAGCTTTACAAGATTTTAATGAATTGAAAAAAAAAAGTGGGGTAAATTGCCCATTTATATGAACATATATCGTAACGGACGTGTCGGTTCTGAATTATTGGAATTTAAGTACTTACATTTCGTTCTAAAGCCTTTAGCTTATTATTACAGATTATTTTAACCCATTAATGCCTAGCGTCCCTTTTTAGGGACGGTCCAAAAAAGGGTCTGAATTTCCCAAAATGAACATTTCAACCAAATAATAGTGTTCAATTAGTACCTTAGTATTGTTTCAATTCATTATTAACAGATTGCAGCATATAACCATTGTAAAGTGTGTTCTGTAGCAGTTTTAATATGATCTTTATCAAAAATCACATCGTTCACAATCTCAAGAAAAAAAGCTAAGTTTTCAAAGTTATTCCCAGCTTCCCAGTTTATGTTAATTGCTGATTTTATTTCTTCTTATAAAATGTCTTTTTAAATATTATATCGTAGGCAGAAAAAAATTTTAGTAAAAAAAGTATGTACCCTCTGGGGTCTATCGTAACTTTTGAGGGACGATTTTTCTTTCCTTAATAAAAAAATTATTTTTGACATGATATTTTTTTAATTATTTTTCCTGTCCATTAAACACTATTTGTAACCAGTATACAAAATATCTTTGGAAAAAAAAAATGTCAGGCATTAATGGGTTAAATAAATACTAAGAGTGGAACTTGAATAAAGAAATATATTTAATAGTATGAATTACTTGCAGCTCGCTGCAAGGTATGCTGAGCTAAGTCATATATTCAAATGACTGTAATCCCTTTCTATCTAATGAAGGTTTTGGAAGCACAATATTACTATTTCGATTTTACTGATAGTTAAGAGCTCCCTCATATTCTAAAATTTTTTGGATTGCTCATCAAATATTGAAGGCTCCGATTGGGTTCTAATTCAGTTTGTACGGTTTCTGATTTTCCAGCTTTAATGTTTATTTTTTTCATTTGTTGCCTGTTTCCTTGTTTGGCATAACAGAATATTTCATGCAATACTTTCCTTTAGTCTTATTCAATGTACTAAGTGAGTTGAAGGTATTGCATGGATTCCAGTCTATATTCATTCAATTTTATCCACTGTTACGAGAGCTTTACATTTTGGAATAAAGATGAATGACATTTTCCTGCCTGCAGCGTTTGTACATTTGACAAAATTTTTGACATTATTTACGATACGACTACGTGCTTTGGTTTTAACGAAAGCAAGGTGTTTCAGCTAACCACCAATTCCGTTCAAAGATCCTTTGCCGATAGAAGTAGAATATGCTGGACAAAGAGGCTAAAAAATTTTAAGGACTTTTTGAAGAAATGTATGTATTATGCATTTATCATGCTGCATGTAGTGTGAACATATCGCATATGATTTCATTATATTTTGATGCAAGATTGCGGCGGTAAAATTTGGAACCTGATCATTTGTCCCATGTGCACTTTGCACCTCCTCTTAGTATGCAAAAATAATTTTCTGAAAACTTAGTTTGAACCAAAGTTCTTGTGGATCTCGTGGAACCCTTCTTAACTTGATCTTTTAACTTCTCAAAGTACTCACATCGGTTACGTTTAGTGTAAAAGTGACACAAGAATTTGGGAAATAACTTTTTTATGACATTACTGCCATCTAACACTACTTGCATGTCACTTTATGCATTATTTTCTAAAGCGAATGTTTTTTCTAGTTTTCTCCCACTGATACCATTTTATTTGCTCGTACCTATTTTCTTCATGTAGAATTTATGGAACACATTCATTCATTCTTTATTCATAGCAGATTCATAAAACTCACGCTCAAAAGTTAGAGAATGTGCACATTTAGAATAATTGTAAATTGTAAGTCATACATTCATCCTTACAACATCTTGTGATTTCTCGGGAAATGTAATTTTAACAGATTGCAAACATTTTGAAACAAGGTCTACAATTTCTTGTTTCTGTCATACAAGTATAGTAACAGGAGTTTGACGGGTAAGGGTCATATAAAGTAAGATACATCTGTTACTGAATGTGATACATCCGTTACAGATGGAAAAATGCTACGTCTGTTAAGCGATAAAAAGCCCTTTAATGTATGATTTTTTTTCTGATAGGTTACGACAACATGTCGCAGTGTGACATATGTGTGGCCCATACATGTTACTCTGCGACGTAACTGAAGTTAATTTTTTCCACATGGCCAGAATATCTCTGAGGTGTCGCATTGCGACGACAATGTCGCAGTGTGATATCCCATAGATGTTACTATGCGTCGTAACTGGTTGGACATTTCCACATGCGTCTCTGAGATGTTACGCATGTCACAGTGTGACGTATTTTTTTACGTCACCGAGATTTAACTGTGCTATTTGAGGGCTAGTGGCGGCGCCAGCTATGGGGCAGGGGGGGCAATTGCCCCCCCGTCGGAAACGTCTTGCCCCCCCATCGGGGAAAATTTCTAACTTCGTCGGGAAAATCCGACGATCAAATTTTCCGACAGAAATCTGAGTGCCGAAAATCTTTCCGATCCCGACGGATCAGTAAACTGCTTTCAATAAAATAATTCAATCAAAAAAACCGTTTTTTTCTCTAAAATATTCTCATTATTTAATGAATTACGCGTTTCCAGACCAATTTTGAACACGAGAACCTTCGGGAGACAGCAACAGGATGCACCGGTTAGATATCGTCGTATCTCTTTTAAACGAACGTAAGTTCTGCTGGAGAAAGTTATTTTTGTTCAGGTTGAAAAGGACAAATCTTCCTCTTTTTTTTCTTACCAGCTGTCCTTACCCAGCAAATCGCCAGCAGCATGGCAAACGGACATTCATTGTCTGTCACTTTCTGAGAATCTGATAATCATCGACACGTGTTTATCTCCAGGGCCTTTGCCAGGCCACCCTCTGAGGAGGAGCGATACTTCAGACTCGGGGTAGTAAAGAATAGTCTGTGAAGAAACGAAGCATACCCTAGGCCACAGTTCAAATTCGCCCTTCGCACCGTCACGTCATGGTGAAAGAATCCTAAAAAATCTTAACCAAAATCTAAACGAATTGAAATTTATTAGAACAGAACAGAAGTCATATCCAGAAGTAACTGGGTAAGTGTGTGTTATAAACTTTTGAAATGCTTTTTTTTTAGCAATAGGGGCAGTATGAATTTGAATTTTTTTATTTTTTTTGTGTGTTTTCTTTCTTCGTTTCTTTCTTCCTTTCATTTAAAACCGTACACATTTAGATAGCAACAAGTTAAAAATTAAATCTACACCCTTTGTGTTTAGAGGTGAGGAAAAAAAGTATTGATACTTTTTTTTCGCTCATATTTTTCGGGATCCGGCTAGAAGGTCCAAAACCGAAAGGTCCACGAACAGAAGATCCACGTTCAAAAGGTCCGCCAGACAGAAGGTCCAAGGAGCATAAGGTCAAACAGCCAAAAGATCTACGAATAGAAGGTCCATATTTTTGGACAGCGATGGCATAAGGTCCAGATTTCTCAGTGGGTGGACAAAAGGTCCAGATTTTGGGTTTATCTTTTGTCTTCAACTTATTTTGTTAAATATTCAAGTTTTACATGGTAATTACCACCATAATACATGTTTTTTAATATAAAATATCTCTATAGATCCCCTTTCCCCCACTCATGAGATGTAAAGGTAATTTAAACATTAGGTTGCCTTTTTTTTTTTTTTTGTTGTTGAAATGTGTTTTATTGTAAATGTAGCGTGGAGATGACCCCTTATGTGCCAACGGGTTTGCGCGCATTATGCACGTAGTGTATAGCGGGAAAACTTTGGAATCTGCCTTGAGGGCTGATCAATGTATTTCAAGACTTCTTCCTTGTTATTGCTGATTGAGGGATACATGTCAAGGTCATTAGAGGTAGCTGCGTTTAGTGGGGGAGATAATTTTCAGAGGGGTGGTCGGGTGGTGATGTCGGAAGGAAGAAGACGAGTTTTTTTCGTTGTTTTTGTTTTTCTGTTATAAAACCAGCGGCTGGTTTTTGTTTGTTTGTTTGTTTTTTTAATCGTCGCCACAGTTGCTGTTATTCTAAAGGATTTGTTTTTTTTTTATTACTGCTAATTTATAATTAATCATAAAAACATAAAACAATTAATATTATTATTAGTATTTTTTTGTAAATAATATTGCTAACACCATTATTATTATTCTTATCGTGCGTTTTTAGAGTATATTTCTCAGTCTTTCAGTGTTTTTACTATTTGTTTTTATTATAAGTGCAGTTTTTATTATAAGCAGCTAATTTTTCATGCAGACCAAAGGAAAATATTCCCAATGTAAAATTTTGCTACTTAATAAATTAAAAAACAAGGAAAATTTATTAAAAATAAATGAATAAATAAACAAATCTTTTATCCAAGAAAGCCACACGAGAGATTAAGAGAAAGATACAGTTTTGATTACTTATTCCTTTACATTCAAACGAAACTAAATAAAAAAAAATCTCCAACATAATGGTCTCCTATACTGCAAGCAGACTAGTTTATAAGATAATTCTTTTTATTTATTACGTTCAATTACTCTTCATTTGTTTTTCATTTCCTTTATCATTTAATATTTTTGTTTTGTGTATCTCTGAAATTCTTTCGAAAAATAAAATTGTAAATGTACGTACATCTTTATCCTTTTGTTTAGTTTCAATTCTGATTGTAAACCCCCGACGCAACAAGGAAGGGGGTTAACGTGTATAAAGTTGACGTATCTGTGTATTTGTCGATCTGTCTGTGGCACTCCACTCTACAGGCTGATCGGATGGACCGTTTCGAAAAAAATATTTTTTGAAAGGAGAGTGTTCTCAGCTAGATCGCGTTTTTGAATGACATTAACACATTAATGCCTAGCGTCCCTTTCTAAGGACGGTCCAAAATAGGGTCTGAATTTCCCCAAAATGAGCAAAGCTCACACTTCTTGCATTGAAAAAGAGGCTCCTTGTAGTCCCGAAACACGTGTCTGCAATATACCTGTATATTTGTGCATTTTAAACGTTGGATTTAAACTTCACAAATTATTGTGTTCAATTAGTACCTTGGTATTGTTTCAATTCGTTATTAACAGATTGCAGCACATAACCATTGTAAAGTGTGTTCTGTAGCAGTTTTAATATGATCTTTATCAAAAATGACATCGTTCACAATCTCAAGAAAAAAAGCGAAGTTTTCAAAGTTATTCCCAGTTTATGTTAATTGCTGATTTTATTTCTTCTTATAAAATGTCTTTTAAATATTATATCGTAGGCAGAAAAAAAAATTTGGTAAAAAAGTATGTACCCTCTGGGGTCTATCGTAACTTTTAAGGGACGATTTTTCTTTCCTCAATAAAGAAATTATTTTTTACGTAATATTTTTTTATTATTTTTCCTGTCCATTAAACACTGTTTGTAACCAGTATACAAAATATCTTTGGAAAAAAAATGTCAGGCATTAATGGGTTAATTAACGAAGATATTAATTAAAAACCTTTAAATGGTTTTTCACGATTTTTGAAGAGAAAAAAAAACAAGAGAAAAGTAAAACAACAGTATCAAAATGAAAAAAAAATTCTGCATCTGATAGAATGTGTTTGAAACTTCCATGTTATTTAGAATTCGAATGCTAACGTTTTTTTAGAAAATGCGGCTAAACCTTAAATTTACGCAATTAGAAGCCGATGTCATTGTTGGCCCACGAAGAAAGAAAACTCAATGATTTAAAATGTTTTTCTGTTGCCATTTTATATTTGTTAACAATTAAAATACTTGTAGTTGATTTTAGTATGAGGTTTTAAAAGAATATTCAATTTTCCCTCTTTATTCTGCTTTTGCCGACTAGCAAATTTACTAATAAGGATCATCGTTCCTTTTCCGCGTTTACCTGGTCCTCTTGAAATCAACTGAATGTATTTAAATTTAAAATGTTTTTTGATCAGTGTAGTTCGTTTTAATATGAGGTCGGCAATCAGGGTCTGCGGTTTTTTAATTTTTTTAATTTAATCCTAATACTTGTACTGTTTTGTTTTGGGTTTATGGTCAGAATGATTACCTTTTATGCGAATGCACCATAAAAAATTAAAACACTGGAGAACGGGGGGGGGGACTTTTAATTTTTAAATTATACCTGTGCCCCCCTGTCGGGCAAGCTTGCCCCCCTGTCGGGCATTTCCTAGCGCCACCTCTGTTGAGGGCCCCACCTTGGGCCCAGATACTCACTCTTACCTAACGTGTTTAAATTTTGTCAGAAGCTAGTCTTTGAAGTGCGGGCATGATTTTTTCCAGAGCCTCTCTTGAAAGATGCATTGACAATGACAAATAAGGTTTAGAAACTTCTTCCTCACCAATATAGAAAGCTGAAAAAGCTTTTACTTCGAATATTCATTGCATCATTAAACATAAGCCCTTAGTAAAAGGCTTTTTTTTTTTTTTTGGTGAATACTATGAATGTAGAATAAAGGGAGGAGAAAGAAACAATAAAATGAGTCCTTGGTTTTGTTACCCTAAAGCATCAGAAGATAAATTGCATTTGTATTTGTTCGGTTCTGCCTATCGGTTTTCTATATTTGGATGATATATCCATGGCTAAAAAAATGAATTATTATTAAAAGAAAACAATGAAGAACTTTAGATTAGGAACACAGCCATTTTTTCAAATACCAGCTGGAAAAAAACCAGAAAGAGAAAGAGCATGAGTTTAAGAGCAGAGAAAGATCAACAAACGAAACAAAGCAGTCACAGTTATTCACAGGCTTAACAAAATATGTGTATAGGCTTAACAAAAGCAAAATTATTCCCCCCCCCCCCCAAAAAAAAACGATATGAACGAAACGCAAAGAAAGGTTGATATAATGTTTCAAAAGTTGTTGATGTAACGTTTTAGTAACGATTGACAAACCGTAATAAGCAACTGTTCTGCACGCGTTGCATAACCGTTTTACAACAAGACATTAGAGTCCCTATATAGAAGCTTTGCTCTTCTATACAGGGACTCTACAAGACATATCGCACCCTTGCTACAAAAGTGCCACAACTCAAAAAACTACGTTTTCCAGGAATTGCAAAAAACTGTTCCGGGCTGACTAGGCATATTTTAGTATTTTTGAATTTGTCAATATGAAGACCGATACATCTCAAACTATGATCGTTAGTTACGCACGTTACTCTACGACGGCTGGACGACAACTCAAGATGTGGCATTTCAGTGGAAGGGGTCCTATGCATCTTGATAACAACAAAACGCCATAACTGCCCTTTGGCTGCTGATTTTTCAATGTAATTTCTGGCTCTTTTGAAAATTGGTAGAGACGTGTAAACTACGTCTAATGACTGTCATAACTCAAAAATTACAATTTTTGAGTTATGGCACTTTTGTAGCAAGGGTGCGATATATTCGCTCTCTCAACTTAACAGTAACATAATGTCAACCTTTAAAGAACACGTGATGTAACGTGATTATGCTACTTGGGTACAGACCAAATCCTACGGTTGAGGAATTATGAGCTTGTTCGACGGTAAAGATCTTCTGATTGGTGAAAAGAAATCTTTACCAGTGCTGACGTTATCAGTGTCAAAAGTTTTTGATTTTTTCAGAGCTGAACTTGCTTCAGAGCTGAGTTTGCTTTCTTCAGTGGAAAGGCTGAACTTTCTGAGGTTTCAGACCGAGCTCCGTTTTTGCCCTTAGCAGCGCTGATTAGTTACAGATTCCCATTCCACAAACGTAGGGGATCTTCGAGCAAATCTTTAAACTGCTGCCTGTACCTATCTTCATTTAAGTTTTATTTCGTTTCAACGGAAAAAAAAAAACACGCACACACAGAAATATGGTTAATTTTCCACCCCAGATGTTGCCGCCCGAGACAAGGGCCCCCTACCTTTAGGGGGCTTGCTACCCTTAGATCTGGAGCTGCGAAAAACTTTTCTCAGTTAAATCCTCGGATTGCGTTCAAGTCGCTATTTGATGGCGTTACGATTACATTGGTTACAAGGCTTCTGTTCTTTATTAAGTAAGTGGCGATTTTTATATTTTAGGGGGTGCTGAAAGAGAATATGACACTAAAAATATTGAATCACACACAGATTTTTGAAAAATCCAAAATATTCATGAGCTGCCATTAACGACACGGCATAAACAACAGTATTTGCAATGGTACGGGACTAGAGTGAAGTGGAAGAAAGAATGGCGGAGGGTCATGCTCTCAAAGGATCACGCTTCCGTTTCTCTAACGATAATAATAGCGTACGAGTGTGGCGCCGACGTGGATACAGGTCAAATTCAACAGCAATTTTGTAACTCTCTACCGCGCAGCAAGGAGGTATCATGGTTCAGGCATGGCTCCCTGCGATCCTTAAACGGCTGTCCAGATGGGCGAAAAAGAGCGTACAAGCAGAACTTACATTTTCTGCCACTTCAGTCATTTGGCGCTGATCTCCTAGGGTTCGGTGCGGCTTTTTAAAGGGACGGCTATAGTAATAACATGCGTGTAAAGACTTGACTTCTAGGAGTAAAACTGTTTCAGTCTTGATGAAGAAAAAAAAACAAAACATCAAAATACATAGTGTTGTTATGTGCTCACAGTTGAAAACATTTATAATGCACATGAAACAATTTAAAGATTGTTTAAAAGTTATAACACATGCAGTCTTCGAAACTACATTTACGTGAAACATTACGTTCACACCTGATTTAGAAGATAGCTTTATATATTCGAGAGACGACAATCATTTATTTAAAGGATTCCATTTTCCTCACTTTCGTTTTAACCAGAGTTGCAAAAAGGAAAGCTGATTCTTCTAAAATTACATTTATAGAAGCGCCGAAGAAAACTTAAAAGTTCAATTAAAATGCAGTTAGATGCAGGCCTGTCCTTCCGAATTGGGGGAGGGGGGAGGGAATTCCGAATTGGGGGAGGAGGTCAGGGGGGGGGGTAAATTAAAATACAGTCCCCCTGGAGGGGACTGTATTTTACAGAACGAACCAAGAATACAGTCCCCCATGGGGGGGGGGGGACTGTATTTTAATTCCTTATATGTTTAAGAAAATTTTATTTTATTTTATTTTTATTTATTTTTTTTAGGGTGAAATATATTCAAATAATCATGCAATATAAAAATGAAAGCAATAACCAATGAAAACCCCTGTGCCACGAAAATAGCCCGAGAACGAAGGAAAAATAAAAGAAAGAAGAAGGACAGATATTGAGATCTTAGCATGTGCAGCTCAGCCAAGTAATTCATCCCCCCCCCCAGTCAATTCAAATTGCTTTCCTATTAAAATTTTGTATTTAACAGAAAATTAACAAATCTCAAAAGATAAATAAAGAAAAAATTAAAAAAAAAATTTAATAAAATAAAATATAATGAATAGATAAATGAATTTTAAATTTTCAGAGATTCAGAGTATTTTAAAGTAAAGACAATGAGCTCACCAACGTTCTTATAGCGCCAGTACCAGTGGTGAATTAAATTGCAAACTAAAATACAAAGAAAAAAGTGCCTGCGAATAGAATGAAAATTATTTTCGTCAATACTTACTTTGCAATAGACACTCTAAAACAACATTCACAGGAAAAAAAAAACACATAAAATTAATGTGCAATCAAGTATCGTGGGATGTGTTTCGATGAATAATGCATGAACAGAAAAATCACTTGAAAGAAATAACGCGGTTTTTACTGAAAAGCAAAGCGAAATCCAGATTTTTATAATAGAAATACGCGCAAAACAACCCTAGAAGATCAGCGCCACAAGCGGCGACAACGGTAACTTCGCCCTGTACGGGATTTCCTTTGTTCTCCGGCGCGTCTGGCTAGCCGCTTAAGGATCACAGAAAGCCATGGTTCAGGACGCAATTGCGTACGATTTCAGGCTTACTCTAATTCGTATTCCAGGCTCTATGCTGGCACAACGATACGTGGATGATGCGCTGCAGCCGATCATACCCCTCTAGGTTCAGAGAGGGCCCGCATTCTTTATCAACAAGATAATACTCAACCGCACACTGTTCGCATTAGCCAATATGCTCTAGAAGGTGTACAGATGTTATCTTGCCCACCGAACTTGCACCAATTGAATACATATGGGATGTGGTAAGACGCCGTTCGCAGACTCTGCCATCGCCACGTACAGAAGACGAATTGTGCCCGAAGGCTGACAAGAAATAGATAGACATTCCTCATATCATATCATTCGTTCTCCCACTGACTCTATACCTTAACGTGTTGTTACGTGTATCGTCGCCCACGGTGGCTCTACTAACCGAGCCGACACTTTTTTTACTCTGTGTTAAGAATATCATTTCGAAAAAATAAAGATCACTTCTTATTTGCAGTGGTCTTTCTCTGCTTGCCGAGTTTCCTCTATTTCCAGCCATGTTGCATTTTCAATATCACACAGTGTATAGTAAAATTGAAAGTGAAAGACATAGAATTGTTTAAGTTACTACTTTCTGATGGACTTATTTGTCCTCTTTTGAAAGATTTTCTTTACACCCGAATAAACAGCAATAAGAAATCGTTTTCTCTTGCATCTAAGTTATCCTTGGTAGAATTACATGCAATGATTTTCCGCAGTGCTTGCATGTCACGTGGTTAAAGTTAGTTTCGCGTTGGTGGGAAAAATTATTAAGTTTAAAGTTTCTCTTATGTGTAATGTTTACTTTGATTGTTTTATGTTGTTCTGTGCATGCATTAAGAAGTATTATCCACGTTGCTTGTGCGCGTTTTGTGTTTATTAGCGTTCTAAGTTTTTTTTTGTGAAATGTGTCCCGTGGTAAAAACAATTATACATATTTTAAAAGAGTCTACCCCAAGTAGTATCAACTCATCGGATTTTGCTCGGCCGATCATCGAACTACTCGTAAACTGATCCCGTAACGCACGATGACATCGTTCCGATCAGTATCCGAGCACGGTTTTCGATAAGCTACTTTTCAGCGGAAAGCGATATCCTTCCGATCAACTTTCCCGATGAAAATAACCCAAGCATCCAAAATTGATCCTAAATTCATCGGCACGGGACTGCACTGCTCGTAAATTGCTCCAAATCTCATCGTATTTCGAGCAAAACTCATCAGATTTTGCTGCTCGGATTCTGTTTGGCCGATGAGACATATTGGAGCATTTCCCGATGAGAACTCATTGAATCCGATCATCGGCCGATGAGAATTTCATCGTGTTTCGATGAATGGCCGATCATCGGCAGATGAGATTATGCTGCTAGGGACAGCTTTTTTCTAGTTTCTTATTGTATTTTTTGTAAGCAGCACAGGGCAGCTCGGTAGCACAGGGAATTAATGGATCGACCTCTGATTCGATGAAAACATAAGAGTTAGTAAATTTACTTTCAAATACTTTAAATGGTGATAGGGTTAAAAGCTTTATGAGCTTTATATTAAAAAGCTTGATGTTTGGAATAATACAAAAGGATAACTTTTTTTCTCCTTTAAATGATTTTATTCAACTGATAACAATTTAACAAATAACTTCGAGAATTAAAAATACTGCTTATAAACAGATTGACATTAAACAAAATTCAGAAATTTAAAAGCACAATGAAATGTTTTTGGCTTGAAGGAATGCAGTAAAATAAGTAAAAGAAATAATATAAGATCATTCCTATTTTTAAAAAAATTGTCCAATGAGAACATGCATGCAAATGTTTAAATAAAATGTAACACAGTAAGGTTTTAAGCACCATATCATTATATATGTTTTTAATGAAAATGTATGAATGATGATATACTAATATTTTTCATGAACAAAGGAAATATGATCTAGAATAAAATGAAATGTGTTGCTGCCATTCATATAAACAGCAAATGATGATAACAAATACATTTTACGTAGAAAATTGAACCATGAAATAAGTGCTGATTTACAAGTTTCTCCAAAGGTAAAATTAGACTTTTTATCAACAGGATTCTGAAATATTAAATATACATACTCTTCAACAAACATATTTCATCGATAGGACAGCTGACAAATCATCTTGTTTATTCATTGTGCTCTGTGACTAGCTTTCAAAACAATTGCAAATAATAATTTCAAAACACAACTGTTAGCCTCTAAGATTCATAACAAATTCATTTTTTTTGCATTAAGCAAAAAAAAAATAACGGCATTGTAAGTTTATATACATAAATTACATTTTCTGTAAATTAAAGTGATATTTTAGACTTTTGTCTCTGGTCCATCCGTGCCACTGCGGGAGAAAGAACTCCTTAGTTTAATCAATAATTGGATACAAATATGTCCATAAGCTCTATTATACCACTCTGGGGATCGTCCCCTATAAATAAGTAAAGGAAAAGAAACATAAGCACACATAGAAGATAAAATAGGTTAGCGTCAGTTTAAGTAAATGGAAACAAATTTAAAACGGTGTTCAAAAACTACCACACTTGTGTGGTGATTTTTTGAAATATTGGGAATTGAACACTAGATAACCAGAGTAAGCATCCTAATAGTTATGCATGTTTCTAAACAACTGCGTAGGCGTCGTCATAGCTTGAAGATGACACTGTGAAAAAGTTGTTACCAGTGTTGTGATCTTACACTTTCCTCTCCATTAGATCCACAAATGTGAACTGTTTCCAACTAGTTTTAATGTAATAGTTTTAATTTTAACTTCCTTGTTATTTTTGAAGGGCAATAAACATACATCCTTTCCTTTATTTCATGCATAATGTACACTCTGGGGGGGGGGGGGGGACAATTAAGCTTGTCTTCCTTTCTACATTTCTAAGATTAGATTTTGGTATAAATTATACTTTGTTCATATTTTCTGTCAGATACTTTAACTTTCTGTATAGATTTTCCTTTTAACTGATTTCAGATAATTTTCTAGTTTTGGTTTTAATAAACTCGAACAGATCAGGTCTGAAAATCCGAATGAGCATGGCAAAATAGCGAGCGTATAATTTTTCTGATATGGTGTATGAAACATAAGAAAAACTGAAATATTGGTTTGAAAAAACTTGGTGTTCAAGCTACCAAATCACATAGTAAACGAAAAAGAGCAAGTTTCATAGAGTCGGATTTCAAAACGCGTAAACGGGTAAAAAAATCCCATAAAAAAACTTAAACTTTTTGCCAAGCTCGAAAAATTTAGCAAGTATGGATAAGCCTTTCTTCCTTGTGGGAGAAGCATGGATTAAAATTATACTCATAATACCTTGTATCAACTCTGCTGATATGAGTAACTCGAGATTTTCCAGCTCCGCAAGGTTCAATCAAATACCGTGATGCCAACATCAGAGCTCTGACACTACCGCTTGTTACTTCTGCTTCCGGATACTTAATGGAAGTTTCAACTAATATGCAAGCTCCTTTTGGCAAATCAGTCCTCCAATTCCTAATTGAGAGATGTCATAATGCCACATGTTATTTCAATCTACTGAGTGCGTAAGACATTAAACTTCATTATTGTTTTTAAGCATGTTCAAAAAAGTTGGAAATACCTTAACACAGAGTAATCACATGGGGGATGAGGAGGCAATGACATATTAAGATACTGAAATACTTCGGTTTGTGCATTGATTCGGTTAACCACTTTCCACTTAGTAAAGGAACTATCCCATAAATGCCTGTAACAATAAAATATTATCAGTTTAATGGTATTTATTTAGAAAGTAGCACATGCAAGAATTTCATTTAATTTTCTCAGAACATATACAGTAGGGTACATCAAAAAAAAAACCTTTTTTTTAAATATCAAATTTCCAATAGTGTTGGAAGTTTGAAAAGTTGCCGAATGTTATTGTTAAACCGTGTGCAAAATTGTGATGAATGAGTTAATGTCTTCAGTTGCCTCTGGTGCCGATTATAAAATAAAATTTGCTTGTTTTTATAGTTTTTTTTCTACGAAATGAGAAATAGGAAGCCTTAGTTCCAATAGTGACAAAAGTTGCTGTATAGTGATCTCAGAGCATGTGCAAATGTTTTTATCCGAGTTAATGCCTTCTTCTGTTACCACTGGGGCCGTTCATTATACAAAGTTCGTTAATTTTATCGTTCTTTTTTTCAATATTTTTTTTATTAATAAGAAAAATCCTTAAATCCAATGGTGCTAAAAATTGCCAAACGGTATCCTTAAAGCGAGTGCAAATATTTATTGATGTGCATCAATCGCTTCAGTTACCTCCAAGTTCGTTAATTATACAAAAGTCGTTAATTTTTATCGCGTGTTCAATATTTTTTCTCAAAATAAGAAATTAGGATCTTTGTTCCAGTAGTACTGAAAATGTGCACACGCTCTAAGGATAATGGCAACTTTTTGCAGTTATTGGAAAAAAAGAGTTATAATTTGTATTGGTCTTTAGAAAAGTATCGAAAATACAAAAAAAATAACGAAATTTGTACAATGATCCAAATCTTCAGAGGCAACTGAAGCGACTGGCCCAAATAAAAAAAAAGGTGTATACGCTCTAAGGATAGTACAAAGCAACTTTTTGGCACTACTGGCACTAAAGATTCCAATTTTTCATTTTTTGAAAAAAAACGATAAAAATTAACAAATTTTATAAAATGAACGGACCCAGAGGCAACTGAAGATAGCTCAGAACGATAAAATTTTGCCGACATACAAATAATAATACAGAGCAACTTTTCCTCAGTATCGGAAATTTTATATTAAAAAAAAGTTTTCGATGTATCCTAAAGTATAATTCATAAATATTATGAAAAGAGAAGTATTTAATTTTAACTTTATATGATAGAATGACATACATGAACGCGCGCGTCATCGCTGAAAACTATTTTGCAATGCGATAAGCAATTTTTTAAAAATAGTACTGAAAGTTCAAGCCATGGTGACGTCATTACACTGTTTGGTACACCTCGTCGCAGTTCGCCCGCGCAGTACCCGACGAGTAGCCCAGGAGGAAGTAATTTAACTCACTGCGTTTCTGTAACATTAAATCGCTCTGCTTCTCAGAAAAAGTTAAATATCATCATGGAAGTCACCTGTGGCAGGTTATTGGATTGCCGTTTAACGAATCTAGTTTTCACAGGGAGTAAAAAGTGATTAACTAATTGATAACAAGGGCGAAAGGACAGGGTAATCAAACTGCTTGTAAAGCTTGACTACGGAGAGATGACACATGGCCTTGAAGTGGAAACAAACCGCTTCACTTTAAACTAGGTAGGATCAGAGAGAAAGTTATTTTTTTGATACTTGCTTAGCTCATCAAAGATTTTGCAAGCCGGCGTTATCTTTCTCATGCTACTATTATAAAATGAAGGGTCCGTTTCCGCTTCAAATTCAAGCGCCATCTCTCCGTGGTTGAGCTTTAAATAGCACTCTGCATGCCATTTGCTGTAGCAGCAATGTTACGGCACCATCGTCTTATGTTGCGGAGGAATATGTTCGTACTGGCTGAATTCGTAAACCAAGCATTAGTGGCAAAGCGAACTATGGAGCGGAGTTTATCTAAACAGGTGTGTGTCGTCAGCTGCTGACGTTTCTAACGACAAGCTTTGTTACGAGTTGGGTTTTAAAAATACATCAAAAATCAATCATTATGTTTTAAAATTCGGCAATGGGGAATTTTCGAGCTTTTAAGTCTCCTAACAATATCTAATAGTCAAAACAAGAATTTAATAGGATGATTCTCCCCTATTATGAAAGTTAATGCTTCTATGGCTGATTGCATACACTAATACTACAATTGATCAATGTTGGATAATTCTTTGTTGTAGTTTGAAAAGAAATTAACTTCTGTAGAGCAGGGCATATAATTTTGAAACTTGTATTAATTTAATGATTTCTTTCATTTTTCAATGTAACGAAAAAAAATTACCGAAATCAAGCATTGATGAAACCTGAAAGACAGCATTCTTTTAAACTGATTCATATTTTATATTTATTTAAAACATGCAAACAAACCAGCAATAGTGCATAATAAACTAAAAGATCATAAAGCACCTTTCTCTTAGAACTCTGTTGAGTAACTCAACTGGAGGAGCTTCTACTTCAGTAGATACTTTCCATAGTCTTAAAGGATGACCATCAGCAAGTTTCTTATAGGAGAGGTCCACGTGATCATACTGACAAACATTTATCCATCCCTTATATTTCTCACGAGCTTCCTAAATTTATAGAAAAGAAAAATCAATTACCTCTCTTAATCATAGATACTGATGTATCTGTGATATTTATGGAAAATAATATCATACAGAACAGATACATCGAAGCGGAGCGTTCTGGAATAGAATGTGCTTTAAAACATTTCCTGTACCTTGAAGGAAGTAGCATGCAATATGCATTCATATAGAGACATTTGTCAATTCTTTGTTGGGAGTTCACTGTAGAGAAACATTTGTCAACAATAACAGCACATCTCTAAAGACATCATTTGAACATCCTCTACAGCTCAGTACAGGAGATGTCGAATTAATTTCAATCACTAACTATGAAAACTCAAATTTTATTAAAATGATGACTTCAAACAAACGTTTTCTCGATTCAAAATGCATAAATATCAACATTAAATTCTTTAAGGATTGTCACAGTGATTTAATTTTTTTGTTTTTTGAATGAAAATTAATCAAAAAAGAATGATTTAAATTAAGAGTACTACATGGTGATATGTAAGAAAATATGATACTCTAAAGCAATTTTCTGTCTGAAATAATAAATCTTGTAAGTTAGTTTTTTTTTTTTTTGCAATTTTAAATAAGCATTATGAATGCATATAAAACTCTCCTCTTAGAATTCAACTTGTTTTAGTGCAAGTTACCTTTATAAAAAGAAATATATATATATATATATATATATATATATATATATATATATATATATATATATATATATATATATATATTTTTATCAACTTGATACCATATTTCAAGAAACTTTCTTATTAAAGCAGCAATTTGCTTCATAAAGATATACCTTTATAATCCTTCATTTATTCAGCGTCAAGAAATTAAAATTCGCAATTTTCTCAGAGATGAACAATCGATTTGCGTGTGGGTGTGATATTTACGCGTATGTATTTAGACTTTATTAACGGAATTTTAGAATTTGGCTTTTACGTGTGATATATTCGAATATAAGAAGCCTTTATGTATCATAAAATGAAGCATCAGCTTTCTGTAAAAAATTTGTATTTGAAAAAAAATTATTTATGCATGTTGGGTGCGGGTGTGACCGATCGGCTATATGTATACAAATTATTATTATTACTTCTTAATGCAAGAAAGTATTTTAAATTGTTGATACTTTATAGCATGATACATAACGTTAGTTATGTTCGAATATATAGAAATAAAAAGTTTAAAAGTCCGAGATTAAAGAATAAATAATGCGTAAATGTCTCATTTGGACAAATGGATTCAACAAAGAAAGATTCCCAGAATACACATTAAAAGTAATTTTTGACTTTTGATCTTGAACAAAAAAAAAAAAAAAAATGGTGAAAAATATATGATAAAATGAAATATGTGAAACAAAATATTATAGCACTTGATACCTACCTGCATTAGATGTAATAGACTCAAATATCAAAGAAGCTCACTTTCTAAATTTATTATTTATTGTAATGCGTTACTTACTTGTTATAGAAACTTCAAAATTAGTTTCATTTTAAGGTAGAATCGATCCATTTGCTATGAATATTTTAACAACAGTAAGAATATTCATTTAAAATACTTAGCGTTTAAAGAAAAGTTTTAGTAATATTATTTACTTACCCTTTTTAAAGCATTTGACTTAGTATGACAAGATACAAGAGAAAGAGAGAATCCTTTTGTAACATAGAAATTAAAATACAAACTGCCAAAGTCATAAACAAAATTTTTTTATGGTACTTAAAAAGTAGAACAAACATATAAAAGCGCAACAAACACATCAATCGCGAAACACTGTTGGCAAATGGGCCATAGATTTGTTTTCTCCGAAGCTAAAATTATTTGCAGACCTTCAACTGTTGGCGAGTTGGATTTCTTAGAAGCCTTTCATGTTCATAAAAATTTAAGTAATATTTGTAACGAATCTTTTGCAGTTCCACACATCTCGCCAATTTTACTTCATGCTTTTGAATTTTCTGACAACGCAGCGCCAAATCAGGACTCGGCACACGCTGACACCTGATTGGCCTAGCTTTTGCTCCTTTGCTATTTAAACTCTCCCGGCACTTTGTTTCTTTCCATTTCTTGCTTGGCGCTGAAGAAGGAAGCTTTAGGCTTTTGAAACATGTTCGCCAATTTTAACTTCATCTATTTGTGTTTTTAAACGTCGCTTTTTCTGGTTTTTACTCATTTTAACACAAAGTGAATTGCTTTTAAAAGCACTTGTACTTTATTTGTTAAGATGTATCTTCCTGATTATACGTAACGTGGCAGAAAATTAGATATATTTACGTATTTCCCACAGACCATGAATTCCAGGTAAACATGAACTAGTGGTTTTGACAGACAAAAACTTGCTACGTTCAAAAGAATATAATGTGCAATCAATAAATAATGTTCATTGATAAATAATGTGCAATCATCTTCGTTTTATCTGTAAGTGCTATGATATCGCACATTTTTGCTTTGGTTTTTGGCATTAAAGTAAAACAATAGCAATCGTTAGTTTCTAAATAAGTCTGAGTGCAGCCAATTCAGAGGTAGGTTCGCCAAATTTGGAAAAAATTGCCGATAGGATAATACAAAAGTACCGAATAAGGCAACTAAAAACACATTTACGTATATCAAATTAAGTCATTAAAACTTATGTGCACTAAAAAAATAATGATTGAGCTTTCTTTCTGCATCGATTCAAATAACATTACCTTCAAAAAGATTTGAATACAATTGTCAAAGTAAGATTTCAATCCAGTCTGATCACTGTATACAAAAGATGAATACTCTTCTAGTGTAGCCGGGTGATAATGGATAGTTGATGAAATGCGACTTTGAGAAATCATCTCCTCCGAGATCTAAAAGAAATTTTTAAACAATTTAAACTATACCGACGATTAAACTTCGTAGAACAACGCAAAACACATAAATTTAAAGACATAATTAGTTCAAGAACTTTTTAAACTCATTGCTACAGGAAGAATTACGCTTAAAAAATTCTTATTGCATTTCTTTAAATGTTGTTTTGTTGAACTCACCGAGAACAGGTATAGGTAGTTCGATACCATACAGGATAAACATTCATAAGCTGCTCTGTTTTCATTAAGTTCTTTCATGTCTGGTGCACCAACTGTTTTCCGACGTCGGGGACTAGAACTTGTGCTTCGGGGTGTCGAAAGATGAAATATAGACGGTGCAAAACAAACAGCAAGATTCGTAGCAGTCATCTGCAAATGAAAAGTTATTTACATTATACACACAGATTAAGAGTAGCAAAAGAAACCTTAAACTTGAGTACGTTGAAAATCAGATGTGATTTTTAACATAAAATATCAGTAAAGGCCTGGTTTCCAAGGATGCGTTTTCCGACGGACAGGTGTGCGTCACCGTTTTTTTGCAGCGGAGTTCCTTCTACGCATGCGCGCAAGATGACGGCGCATGCGTAGAAGGAACTCCGCTGCAAAAAAACGGTGACGCACACCTGTCCGTCGGAAAACGCATCCTTGGAAACCAGGTCTTAACAGCTGATTGCATTCTAGCTTAAGTATATACCTTCTTGAATACTGAATTGCAGTAAAAATTGCTGAGTATTAAATTACTTTTAGACTCAGAAAACTTAAAAGAATTTGGCGCAAGGTGCTACAAAAAATCTTGGATTTTTTTTTTATAAATCTAAGATAGAAAAGAATTTCATTATAAAATCTATCATTTCTTTTCATGAAAGAACAACACACATGACCAGCATCGGTGAAAAAAAAATGCGATACGACGAGTAGTTTTTAAAAAAATAATTTCTAAAGTTGAAGCGGCGGTGACGTCAGAAGGCTCGTGGATTTTTCGCCAGTGTGCCAAGGCTGGAGCGAGAAACTGCTTATCGACGAACGGAAGCCGGTTTTCCGTACTGTTATAGATCGTTCTCGCGGGCAGCAGGAAAAGGGTAGAAGTCTCCAAGTAATGCCTTGTTCTAAATTTAAATATGGTTTTTGCCTCAAAAAGCTGAAAACAATCGCCTGATACCCGTGGCAGGTTATTGGATTGCAGTTTTACCGAATCCAATCTCCACAGTAAATAAATAGACTTGAACTAATTGAAAACGTAAGGGGAAAAAAACTCCGCAATGAAACGGTAGTACAGCTGCAATACAATTTTTGTGGGTGAAAGGCTTAGAGCTATTTGACGTCACTGGTTTCGGTTTCAAGGTGCGCTTTTGTTGTTCGTAGGTTTTTTAAAAATCATTAAAAATCAATTATTGTGTTTTAGAATTCGACGATGGTGAATTTTTGTGTTTTGTAAGTGTTTTAACACTATCTAGCAGTCAAAGCAGGAATATTTAATGGATTGGAACTTCCCTATTTACATTGCTTCGCATAGATCTGCAGTCATTTTTAATGTTAGGTGACTTTAGGATATTATGGTTTGTTAATTACCATCTTTTTATGGTTGCATTTTATCCTTCCTCATTCAGGCACTTAGTCAATGCGATACAACGATTTCGTTATACAAGCTAAATCGAAAGTGATTGGGTGAATGCATCACGTGCTTGTCTAAACATAAACTAAAAATCCCTACACTCTCATTACGTAAATTTAGTTTTACATCTTTTTCCAACTATCCATTCAAAAATGAAATCAGTATCACTTCTTAAAAATGGCCATTATCATTTTAGCAAAAGAAAAAGAGATTTATTTCGGCACCTGCACGGAATCATTCCGCTTCAAATTGACGTCATAACCGCTCCCTCCAACTATCTTAGAAGAAAAATTCTAAAAACGGAGTTGTAGGAAGTTTTGAATGAAGAGCTATGACGTCATTCTGAAGCGTAATGCTACACCTTTTCCAGAATAGGATGAAAAATGTGTACAACCTAAGGCTTCTAAAATGCGAGCTAACTAATGAGACATTTTGAATGGTATTCGTGTTTGGTTGGCAGCGTAGAAAATAAGTTGAGTTTTCATGCTTGTCCAACATCCAGGGGCGGCCCTAGCGCCGGACATTCCGGACCCCTGTCCAGGGCGGCATTTGGACTCGAATACGATTGGGATTTGGGGGCTAAAATAAAGTTTCCTTCAAGAAAGAAAAGTATGAACGAGTTTTACAAACATAATTATTTTTGTACTTCGGAATTCAGAAAGGTATGAATGTAGCGATGTTTAATCGTGTTATTTAAACGTATCCCCTTCAACGCAACACTTTTGGCTGTTTCAACATAGCCTATTAAAATAAACGAATCACCGATTGAAAAGAACCGCAAGCACAAGCAATTTTTACTTTGATTGATTTTAATTTGCAAAAAGAAGATATAACTTTTAAAAGGTATTGTTTGCATATTTTTCTCCTGTTATTGTTGTAGTTTTACTTACCTCCAAAATGCAGCATTTTAGGTCTATTTTTCAAAAATTTCCTCGGGGGGAAAAACCTCCGAACCCCCAGAAATTGCGGATATTCTCTACTTCATTAAAAAAGTCACTGTTTGACTTTAATCATACCCATCCCCCTTCAAGGGTGAATAAAAACAAAAAAAATAGAAGAAAAGGAAAAGGTAGCACAAAGTGTAAAAAACGAGAGGTAAAAAACAAAAAAAAAAGGCACGAGGTTCTGTATCAGCGAAAAAAAAAAAAGACATGGGTGACAAATATGGCCTGTTCTGCCTACAACAAAGTTTTCCAACTACAAAAAGGGCCCAATATCTAAAATAGCTTAGGGCGCCATTCGGTCTAAATCCGACCCGGAATACAAGATTTTATTTTGTCACGCTGTTTTTAATTCTCAACATCTATTTATTGGGTTGGACCAGTAGCGTACATAGACTAAGTTGCGCTCCCCAGCAAGATTTGTAAGTGCGCCCCCCATACCCCTTATTAAAATGCAAAAAATATTTTCCCCATGTAACCTTTAGTGCTATTTTTCTGGATTGGGCGCCCTCAAACCTCTTGCGCCCCCCCGCGCCGCGGGGGTTGCGGGGGCGCTATATACGCCACTGGGTTGGACATTTTTTAGCAATTTGTTACTTTTCAAACTTTAATCGTGGAAAAGGGCGACATTTTGTATTTTTGTCCGGGGCGGCAAAACTGCTAGGGCCGCCCCTGCCAACATCTACGCTTTATTGTACTCATGTGCGAGCTACTATTAAAGTAATTAAACGCTTCAAATAAACTCTAGAAGTTTGAAAGCACTTTAATTTTTATTACAACATACTCAGGTAGCGCACTTCGTTTCATAAACGTTGAAGAATGGTTGTCAACGCTGTGACGACCACTTTGAAACGTTGATGAAACGTTTCAACGTGTCGTGTGCTACCTAGGAAAGTTCATGTAGGTAATTATCATACATTTTGAAGCATATATTCCAATTGTTTAAATCCTTGCGAAGCAATTTCTAAGCAACTAAATTTTGCCCCTATGTTTAAATCTCAAAATTGTCGTCATCGTTCAAAATGTAATTAACTTATTATTTCTCAAATTAAATTCAGCTAAGCATTTTTACAACAAAATTTTGCTCCGAAATTTAAGTCTCAAAATTATAATCATCATTCAAACGGTAATTTACTTATTATTTTCTCAAAATTAAATCACTCTTTCGGGACAAAATGCCTTTGTAAAAATATAGCGTTTTGAATTTAAAAGAAAACAATTATGAAACAATTAATGACTGAAAAATCACCTGATTAATACCAGAATGCTGGCATACTTCATGCAGGAACTCCAGTAAGGCTTGAAGAACTTCGCGATTCTCGTCGGGCATCAACATCAAAGCGGCCTGAATAGCTTCCAAACGTAATTCGGCTGGGATATCTAAGAGGGAAATGTACAATAATAATGTTAAACACTTAAAATTCACAGCATTGTGTGAAAAAGGGCTCTTAATCCTTTAACAACTAACACTTACGATAACTTTACAACTGTATCATTTTGATAACGTCTCACTGACATCACGAATTTTACGTGCCATTGTAAACTAATACCTCAAACAAGTCACTCATTTCAAGTTATCTATTACTGAATATTTGACGTCTCCGAGACGAATAAAATTCTAACTGGTTAAAAGAGGGCATAGGATTATACGATACAAGACAAAAACGGCACACTTTCTATTTTTTTAAATGTTTTGACAGCGTAGTTAATATACAATGTGTTCCAGTTTAACATGCAAGTGCAGTGAGTGCAATTACCATCGAATGCTATTTTTATATTATGTAATACATAGGCGGCTGGTATACCGAGCAAGTGGGGAGTCAGTGAAAATGCGGGGGTGGGGGTGCCCCTACTTTTATTTATTTATTATTATTAATTTATTTATTTATAATATTTTTTTTTCGAAAATTGGATTACACTATACTATTGGATTTTAACGTAAGTACTGATTAAATGATTTTCTCAAAAGACCGACCACGGCGTCAAAAATCAGGGCAGATTGTAACAGTGGATTCCCTCCTCCCAATTCAAAGTTCCATTTTATTTCGTAAGAAATAGTCGAGTCTCGATAACTCGAAGTTCCAAGTGACCGGCAAAAAGCTTCGAACTATTGGTTGTTCGAGCTATAGGAGGTTCTCACAGTGTTCCTAAGAGTGGGAACGCAATGAACACTTCGAGATAAAAGAATATTCAAGTTTTCGAGACTCTACTGCAATACGAGAAAAATGCAAAACACAAACTTATCCAGTCGATTCTTCTCTGTTTTAATGACGAAAATTTATCAGTCAACTATTTTTTATTTATCGATAATTTTGAGCTTAAAAAAGTGGAGGGCCTTTTTGCTTGTGAAAGTGAGGTGGCAGACGCTGCCCTTGAATACTTGTAAGAACTGTCTATGATATAATAAATAAAAATTATCTTACACTGAAAAATACTGATGAAAGTTTCTGAAAGTTTGTTTGTGAGGAGAGCTTCAGGAAGCTCACGGAAATACTGCTTCAGCATATCAGCAACATCATAGGCTTGTTGTTCCTCATAGTTGATCTTCTCAGGATCACTTTCATTCATGCTTTTCAATTTCTGTATCCTTGATCTCACGCCCGATTTCCGAAACAAGCCAGAGGCATCCAGCGCCGTTTCTCGCAGATAATGGATTGCTGCTTGGATTGAACTGGGTAGAGGTTGACCAGTTCGCTGAAGAACCATCAACAAAGGTACACCAAATACTACTTTATCTGTAAGAAATTTATATGCATATATGTTAGAGAAAAGATAAAACTAAATCAACATTGACAAACAATGGTGCTTCATTCTTAGCTGAATTAATTTTAATTCTGTTCAAACTCATTTTATATTTCTATTTCACTCCCCAAATCACTTAATTCGTCTACGAAATGATGTTATACACTTCTGAACCTTTAAGCTGTTAGTGAAAGTGTCAGTTGATTCGTAGTGGCAACAAACCCAGAAGGTCGACTTTAGTCGTAAAAAGCTATAGAACGTGACTTGCACTATGGAATTTTGCGTCATAAAGCTTTTGCTAAAAGTTTACCCGAATTGCTTGTCAGCAAAAATAATTCAAACGCAAATGGTTAATAAGGCAAATATACTTAATAATGAAATCAACTTATACGATTGACAAAATGTTTAGAAAGACTTAAAAATATGAAAAATCCCTGAATTTGAGCAAGTCGCAACATTTTTCGACTTCTGCATAATTTTCGATCAAAACTGCTCAGTTTGATATTCTATTGCCATCATAAACGTTTATGTACTGATAAACATCAAGTGACAAGTGTTGTTGACTTGAGTTAACTCAACTGCAACTGGATTTAAGTTTACAAATGGGCGTGGCAAAGTGACAAAGATGCAAGATTTTTGCAAAAGATTATGAAATAAATGTGGAGTATAAGGTAAAAGTACTGGAATACACAAATTTAGTAACATCCAAGAGGCAGAACTACACATGAAGTAAAAGAGACACAGTTTTATGGAGGCGGATACAATCGAGTTTTAAAATGCGTAAAAAATCGGGACTTTACACGTAAAAGCGTGAAAAACAGAAAAAAATAGGTAAATTTTACACTTAATCCGGAGTTGGCAAGTATATGTACATTCAGTAGGTGAAAAAAAAAAGGGGGGTTTTCTTGTACTTTTTTGGGAGAGTGCAGATTAGTGTTGAACTTACCTTTGTAGTCAGGACTACGATTGCGACGAAAGAGTTTTGGTACAGCCCAACTCCATCCTGTTCGACTAGTGGGCGAATATTTCTCCATAAGGGTTGTCAACTTTAAAAGGGACAGTTTCCTCAGTAAAAGCATCTGTGGTGCTGTAAGATCAGTTACTTGGACCGGGCTCGGCAATGATTTTGTTTCTGAGGGATGAACTGGGAAACAATGCCAGGGTGCTTGTTGGTATGTGACCCCTCTGTAATCAAAGAAGTCTATTAAGACACAATCAATATGACTTAAAATTAGAAAGAGACACGAATTAAACTCTTGGGCTGCACCTATAGAAATTAGAGCAATTAATGGTGGAAAAAAGTAAGAATGAGGATAAAAAATAAATGAATAAGAATTTTCGTATTCCCCGCTTGATTGATACCTATTTGTTCCTGTCTAAGCCAAACCCGTGATTGATGCTGCTTTTTTTCATCTAGTTATCTTTGCCGTGAACGCAATATAGATAATAGAAATTCATGCTTTTCCGAGCTATGCATATTGAAATACGTTGAAAACCACTTTTTTGACTTTTATAATTTCCTTTCCACTGGTATATTTCCTATATTATTGGGTGTAAGCCAAATGTTTAATTACCGTTTATCTCAAACAGCTATTTTTTAACTGCCTCAGCATTGAACTAGGGAAGAGATATAAGGTCTACCTCTCTAGCAACAAATTATGATATGTCACTGACAGTTAATGTACGATTGTAATTAAATATGAAGGAGTATGATTCAAGTACCATTATGTTGTTTAAACTTCAAATTAAGTTGTATTATCGTCTATTTTGAAACTTATCGACCGGCGAGTTTGACGTGACTTACAACGATATACAAGTGTTTTAATTAGTCAACATTTTATAATGTCTACTTAATAAATGTAAATTGAATCGTACCTGGTCAAAGATGATCCGACTCCAGAATCTCGCCTTTCGGTGTTCACGATTATAATTTCTTCATCTTGGTTTGAGCCGGCTGCACCAATAGGGGAAGCAGAACCACTCTTTGCTATAAATTTTAAACAATAAACACAATTTGTATGAACAAGATTACGATAAATGATCGGCTTCAGAAACCAAGTATATTTTTAAGGAATGAAACAAAATCCAGTTAATGTAACACTCACGGATAATTTTAAAAGAAACATATTTTGGAAATATAAGTAAATTGTGTCTACCATTATCTACACTTTCTGCAAATTATATAATTAAACAATTTCAATTAAGCAATACATTTTACAGTACAGTCTCAAGAACTCGGCACTCGATAACTCGGGCCGAATCTAGAAAACTCGGCTCTGACAAGACGAAAAAATTCCTTGCGAAACCCAGTTGCATGAAAATTTTCGTTAACCCGGGATTCTAACTTAGTCGGCCTTCTACATTGGGCCTAGGTTTTGGTATTCTACTGTAATAGCATATTTTAATTCGTCTAATATCATAACATTCCACATTAGGAAAAAAGAACATATTTCATATAATTCCACATGACCCCTTAAATAAATAACCAAAGTATTTAGGTAAATATACTTTAAGAGCGTCGTAATCAAAGCACAAATTAGTGGTCAATACTGGAAATAACTCTAATCTGTAATAAATGGTTTGCCGCATTAAAGAGGTTGACAAATTCGCCGCTGTATTATCTGCGCTAAAAGTAAGAATTTTGCTGCATTTTTAGCCAAAGTAGAGGATGCTATATCAAAATGTGTTGGTTTGGTGGATTTTTGATCAAAATGCTACATAGTGCGTTGATTTCAGTTCATTAAACGCAAGGAAATCAGAGAATACATAGCGAAAATCGGTAAGAATTCAATTTCGTTCGCGTTTTGAAAGTGATGTTACATATTCAATCTATATGCGGTTTTTTAGAATATGAAACAAATGAGCTCGCACGAACTCATGCTTAAACTAAATAATGGGTTCTTTGAAATTCCAGGCCTTATTCTTCAAAAATTCAGTAGCATTCTGTTTCCGATTGTGACGCCAATACTCCTCCCTCACACACAGTGGGATTATTCGGTGCGGCCATTTTGGTTCTGCCGTTTCGATGCGAAACCCGTTAGGGCACAGCAAAAAAAAAAAAAAAATTGGTTTGGTGCTGGCAGTTTATTTTTATGCTTACTAACAGTACAAATCATTTTAGTCTTGTATTGAAAAAATCAGACGGCACTCAACTTCCTGGTCAATAGTAACTTTCTAAAACCGTTGTTTTTGACAAGCTTCTAGAACGTCAATCCTGCATAATTACCTCGTCCTGCTTTTTGAAAAACAGCAATATTTTTAATAAATTAGGCTCAAAAAGTTCACAAAACATTCGGCGAAGAAACGACTGACCGTAATCGGCCAGCGTCAAATCGTTTGGAGCCCAATTGACCGCTCCGAAGAGGTCATGTCAAAAGGGACGAGTCGAATTGTACCACACCGTCTGCCAAACCGTTTCAGTTTCAGAATTTCTATTCGGAGACGGTATGAGAGAGGAATTATGACGTCAATTTGAAGCAGAATGATTCTGCATCCTTGTCGAAACAAGCCTGTCGTTCATTATGGACGTCAGCGCTTCTTTTTTTAAACTATAGTAATGAAAAAGCTTATTTACGTAAACTCATGTTTGTGAAAATTGCAACACCATGAAGTACTTGCGCGAATGGGCTGAAATTTTCAGCAAATGCAAAGTAGGGTATGATATGCAAATGATTAGAATTTTAGATGCGTAGCGCATGCGTACGCTGGGCAGCGCCCCCTGAACGCCGGATTTATCCGAATAAATGGACGGCTGCAGCAAGGCGTGTATGGTTATAGGTGGTTATCTGCTTGTGATAAACGTTAGATCAGAAGTTGCTTATGCCTCTTCGACGAAAAAGAGCGAGGTTTCAACAACTTACGGACTTTGAACGGGGGAGGATCATCTGCCTTCGTGAAGCTGGATTGTCTTATCGTGTGCAGCGTAACAGCAGCACAGTGATGCGTGTTTGTTTGGAAGCAGCGGACGGACGAGTGTCGGACCACTCGGAAATCCGGGAGTAGACCCCAAAATGTGACATCAACGCGCGATGATAGACACCTGATCCGCATGGTACTGACGGACCGTACAGCTTCTTCTAGACAACTGGCAGCACAGTGGTCAACAGCTGCAATTGTTTCAATGCGTGCTTCATCAATTCTTAGACGTCTGCTGCAGCATGGACTACGCACAAGGACTCCTTTGTACGGGATCCCGCTCACGCTAAACCATCGCCGCCTGCGGCTGCAATGGGCCAATCAGCATAAGGACTGGCGTGCTGATTGCCAGTATGTTGTGTTTTTTGACGAATCCCGCTTTAATTTGTGGCACCATGATGGCCGCATTCGCGTCCGACGCTATGCCTGTAAACGTCACCTTCCAGAGTGCATTATGGAACGTCACAGCGGACGAACACCTGGAGTCATGGTCTGGAGTGCCATATTATATGACGGATGATCTCAATTGCTGCGAATTGTGGGTAACCTGAAGAGCAGCCGGTATATCAGAGAAGTTCTACAGCCACAAGCTATCCCCTTCCTTCAAGGCTTGCCTGGCGCTGTATTTCCGCAGGATAATGGCCTCTCTTATGTCACTAGGACTGTTCAATCCTTCCTTGCATCGCAGCAGGTGCAGCTTCTTCCCTGGCCAGCGTATTCCTTGGATATGTCGCCGATTGAACATGTCTGGGATTTCGTTGGTCGGCGTCTCGTTCGCGATCCTCGTCCTATTGCTTCTACAGACGAACTTTGGATACGCATACAAACAGTATGGATTGCTCTTGATCAGGCAGACTTTAAAAATTTGTTTGACTCCATGCCGCGTCGCGTAGCAGCACTTATTGCAGCGCGTGGTGGCTACACAAAATACTAATTTCAATATTTTTTTATTGTTTGTTGGCTTTCTAAGTTTAATCATTTACTTGTACCACTATCACTCAGCTGTGTATTAAATTTCTTTCAATTATGACGATTCCTTCATGGTGTTGCAATTTTCACAAACATGAGTTTATTTCTGTTGCATTACTATCACTTTCGGCGCAATGTATGACGGCGAAAGGCAAACATTCAACTATCAAAATGAATTTCCCCCTTGTTTCTTTTTTTAATACACATAAAAGGAAGCAAATATTTATGAAACAATCTAGTACAGATATAAACTGAATTAAAAATAGAAAGATAAAAGTTATAGCTATGAGAAGTACTTACCATCACCTTGATGCTGAGGACTGTAATCTAAATTGGCAGTACATAAATCATTAAATATAACTATAGGTGCAGTAATATTATCATAGTAGCTGCCTCTATTATCACAGGTTTCTTTATCTTGGACAGCAGATGATGGATGCAATAATGATTTCTTACTTTTTGTGTCTGATTTCAAGAAACTATTTCTGTCTTCTTCACAACCAGATGGGCTTTCATCAGGTGCAGTAATAGTAACAGCTGTTTTCGCGGCGCAGTACTTAAAGTACTTGGTATTACTATTTGCATCTTTCCACTTATCAGATGGGAAACTTAAAAATGATTCTGGATCGCTATGAGCATTGGGTGCACTAGTTTTTACATGCAAAGTATCGCTTTTCTTTTGGCTCTCACCGGCATTTCTTTGCGATCTACGGAATTGGGGCGATGAAGTTAAACTACCAGAAGAGCTTCCGTCAGTCGCACTCTGAGCTATGTTGACACTTTCAATTTCCTTAGTTTCTACTTTCTTTTTTCTTTTTCCCTTTAAGCTTTCCATTCGTCTCAAAAGAGCTTTAGCACCTTCTTTGACGCGATCGCTTCCACTTCTGCGTAAATTCTTTCTTTCCAGCATGTCTTCCGAAGCAACGCTTATGGTTCCGCCAGATCCCGAACTAGATCCAGGGCTACAATCACCCACGTAACCCGTGGGTGATATAGCTCCTTTCTCAGACTTGATCAAGGAACCTCTTCGTATACTTTCAGGGCTACTGTGCTGTTCGTCAATAAAAACACTGTCATGACTGCTGCAATAAGCTTCTTCAGGACTTAGATATTGCCGGCTGGGAGCTGCTAGGAGATTTCCTGATGGTCTTGGTGGTGCAGGTGGATCGGTAGGAATGCTGTCTATAATTCCTTCAGAGGTTGGAGGGATTCTTGACCATCGCCTGCTCGATCTTTGAAATTCCCAATTTTCACTCAAAGCATACTGTTCTTCTTCATCGCTTTCCTCTGTTCTTATCTAGAGTTAAAAATAAGCAGAATACATAATTAGTTAAGAAATAAATTAAGTTATATCTGTACCTTGAAATAACAATAACTTATGACAGATTTTGACCAAACATTAACTGTTGATGTACCGAAAATTTAACTACTTCGTGGTCAGACTGCTAATTAAATTTGATCAGAATTTGACAATTGTTGTTGTGTTGTTCCAAGGTACAAATATATTGAGGATTAGGAAACAGAATAATATCAAACTTGTTTGATATACACGAAGTATATTAATTCATACCGATTCCATCAAATTGGATTCTTGTAAAAATGAAAAAATACAGCTTCGATGTTTCCTTATGAAATTATGAGGGTGAGTCCGAAAAAAAGTTTCCCCAAGAAATCGAAGAGAAATGGAAGACTAAAAAAGAGGTCGAAAGCGACAGAAATTCAGGCACTATGGGAAGGGAGCTTTCAAACACGACAAAACAAATGACATAGGTAGGGCCTGCGTAAAGCAGAGACGAGCCTCTCATTCTGATCCCAGTATTCTCATACCCTGTGCAAACTGGCTCTATGAAAAAAGTGGTCTTGTCCTCTGATGTTGAATGACAAAGTGAGACCACAGTCGGCGACGGCAACGAAAAACTAATCAATTTTGTTAAACACGATGGCCTAATGGATTGGCTGAAACCCAGGAATTATTGATAGTTCAAGTTGTAGCAAGTTCCTCCAGCTTTCTCAGCTGGCGACTCAATAAAAACTTCCAGATAAAGGTGCATTCGAGTTATCGAAAGTTGACTGTATCCACTGACTCTTCCAGTTTAGGAGCACTTTGACCATACGCCACACAGTCCTGATCTCACACTCACCGACTTCCATGTGTTTCCGCCTTTGAAGAAGAATCTCAATGGAAAATGCTTTTGAAGCAATACTGAAGTCACAAAAGCATTTCAATACTTCTTCCGTATTCAGTCTCTATTTTTTTCCAGAATGGTTATTTGAAGTTTGTAAAACTATGAAAAATGCCTCAAGATACTTGATACTAATGTAGAAAAATAAAATTACTCATTATTTTAAATGCCTCAGCATTTTTTTTTTCTTTTGTCTTTCATAGCCAAAATCATTGTTCACAATCACCTGGGGAATCTTTTTCGGACTCACCTTCCTATTTTATAATTTTCTACTAGTTTTTTCCACTACCCCCGAATAAAATTAAAATAGTAGCTTCTCCCAATGAAGAAAATATCCAGCCTTTTAATTTTACCTAAACGCAAGTGGGTGCTCTGGACTTTTATCTATGCAAATTATCTCTTTCTTTATAACTTCTTGCTGTATCACATCGGTTTATCGTCCGTTTTTTGATGTAGTGAATCGTAGCTGCCGCCATAGTATGTAAGGGCAATCGAAAAAGCCCTAATCAAGGTACCAAATAAAAGTATGTTTCTTAGATAGTAGTCTTTTTTTTTTTTTTTTCCACCCAATGAATAGCTTTGATAAATGTATAAGGTGATGACGTATGAGAGAAATATGAATTAAAAGTAGCAAAAAGAAAAAAAAAGAAACTTACTCCTTTCTGAATAAGGCAAGAAATAATTCGCTTTGAAAGTTATTCTACTTTTACCGTCATCAAAATTTTTCAGTGGCAAAAAAAAAAAAAAAGATTTTTGAATTTGAAAAAGACACATATCAATGAATTACTTTTTCATTCTTATTTGTAAATGACAAACAACGTTTTTTTTCTTTGTCTTACAAGAGGCGTTCTTTCGAAAGCTGTGTTTTACTAGCTGAATCCAGACAAGGATTAAGTATCACTGTGTGTGTAAGTAAGTAAGAGAGAGAAGAGGATTTTTACCGATTTACGATGTGAGTGGTCCATAAATTTCATTTTCGCACATCGATTCAAAGTGTTCAACCTCCTATAAAAGAAAGATGCAAACCATCAGAGCCAATTTAAACAATATCAATAAAAGATATCTGAATTAAAACAGAATACAGCTGAATTAGTTTCCAGCTAAATACATTGTTTTAAGTGATAAAATTCTCTCTGTTCTAAACGTTATATATATATATATTTAAAGTCAACATTAAACATTTCGCAATAAAAGGAACATGTAGCGTTAATAAAAATTTTTCCTTAATAAAGCGAAAACAAGAAAATATATCTTACCGGAATAAGGACTGAATAGAGTCCGGAGGTAGAAATGCATGATCATTCTGCACAATGCTAATGTCGATAGGAAATTGGTTATCTAAATTATGGATTAAAAAAAAAGCAATTAAACAGAGTAATCTTTTTTTTTTTTTTTGCTGAAAAAATATTACACAGCCAGAAGTCACCAGACACTTTAAGTGTTAGACTTTTCTTCGAATTTATTAGAAACGTACCTTACGCAATTTTCAATAAAATTAGTCAAATAAAGCATGAACACGTGATTGACATGATTTTTTCAGTAAACTTTATTAGAAGATCTGATTCATGCAGTTTTACTTTTATTTGTTTTCCAAAAGAACATGTTGCAACAGTGCCCAACACAGGTGTAATTAGGCTCCCTCATGATCAGCAGAGGCGCAGAAAGAGTTTATTCAAAAATGAAATTTGAATGTATCATTTCTAAAAATCATAACCTCTACTAATTCAAATTAAAATCATTTAACATTTTTGTTTCATATTTCTTGCTATTTTTGATCATTGATTAACTTTATGGTATTTCTTCGGATACAGTTACGGCATTTATCTCGTTATAGCACTTCATTACAAGGTAAAAGCGGTAACTATAAGCAGTAAAACTTTTATAACTTTTAATCGTGGCGAGCCAAACCTGCCTTATGATCATTCAAATCTCGCTCAAGTAAAGAAATTCGACCCAGTTAGGACAGTCTTGAAAAATTACTAATAAAAAGAGGTAAATATATAATTTAAACAAAGATAAGACTTTGAAAACGTGCCAGACATTATAAAATAACAAGAAAAAAAAAGGTCAACTTGGAACTTTTTCAACGGGCAAAACAAATAGAAAAATATATTTATATATTGAATCAAACCTCCCTAGTTTGTTATAATAAAGAAAGATATAATGACAGTTGGTTATGAAACGAAAAGTTAAATTCTATTTTGAAAAAGAACTCAAGAGCTCATTTTGTATAGTGTAACGGTAAGAATTTTTGCCCGCCAATAAAAAGATGACTGCCTTTTTAGTTTATTTATTTTTTTGTAAAAACCAAAACTAAAAATATTTTGCGAAAAGGAATTTCCCAGAGCAGTCTAAAAGGTCTAATTGATAATTTATAATTTCATTGTTTCATAACTGACTTCGATGAGTACTATAACTGAATATAATTAATTAATATTTCGAATTTCCCCGACCAAAAGAACTCTCTTTCTTTTCAAAAAACTTCATTCAAAAGGGACCGAAGTATTTCTAAAAAGTATACGAAATTATTGTCCTAATTTAATTTGGATTAGTTTCATATATAAATTACGATCCTTTTCAAAATAGCGAAATATCATTACATGATTTATGAGCAATGATTCTATATTATCACTGACAATTTACAACGATTTCCAATAACCACCTACAATTCACTCCTTGATTATTTTTCATAAAACTACTTGCTTTTTTTCAAAGTCTTTATTTAAAATGCACCGAGTTATTTGCTGAAAAGTTTACGAAGTTGGTGTCCTAATTTAATATATGTACTTTTACTTTTAAAGTGTGATACATTAACAAGTAATGTCCTTGAAAGATTTATGAGTAATAATAGTTTGTACATTTTCACTGATCAGTTGTGACAAGATCGATGAAAACTGATCGATGAACCAAAATTTTTGTTTTGAAATTGTTGTTTTTAAAATTATAGACTTTTGAGTTCAGAAATTTTTTTTTTTTTTCAAAGATCACCATTTAAAGTTCACTGAAGCATTAATGAAAAGTTTACTTAATCAATATTCTAATTTAATACATCTACTTTTATATGAAGCGTTCTGCATCGAAGCCAACTTAATCCTTAGTATTTAACAAGAATAACAACATTATAATAAATTGCTTAATCAACTCATATTTTTCATTGTACTCGGCAAGTATATAGAATAAATTAAGATACCACATGGATTTAATCGGAATTTGATTGGAAAACAGAAGGTCGATTTATTTCAAAACGTGCTCAATTTAAACTATTTCTACTTTTAATTAGTTAGGCAATAGAGCTAATTAGAAAAATAAAACAAAAATGAAGTCGCACTCCAAACGTCATTCAAACAAAACAAGAAAGATCAAGAAATTAATTTGAATTTTGGCATCTTGAATTCAAATTATGTTTTATGTGATCACGAGTTGCCAATAGGGCCTTACTCGTTGATCTTCCTGTTTCGACAAAAGGCTTCTGTCAGTAAGGAATCAACTCTAGTTCCTCCCCCTCCACTCTCTGGACTTCACACAATCATCTTTTGATGAAAACAGCATCCGACACACAACAAACCTCTGCGAACATGTCCCTTCTCCTGGAAAGTGGTGTGTGTATGTATGTCCACCGCCCAGATGGGGTGGATGTCCCTCCCCCGTATGAACCAAAGGGGACGGTACCGCACCCGTAAGAACCTGCAGACAGTGGTGCTCATGGAGGCCCAGGTCCAAAAAATCAAGGGAACATCCACTTGCTATGTGGGATAGTAATAAGCAATTCATGATTGTTTAAAACAATTCGTGATTGCTTTTAAAAAAAAATTTATAAAACTTAAGTGGTAGAGTGTGGAATACTATTTGTCTCTCCTGCAAATTTTAAATAAATATACTAACATGGTTTTGGTAGTAAACGCTTCATGTATAACTTGCGATATCTTTATAAACTGCAAATCAACTTAGCAAAATGCCAAAGATTTATGAGTTGTGATATCTTCTACATTATCAACTGCCATTTACAATCAGTTCAATGAACTATCCACAACTTTTATCTTGATCATGTCGTTCTTAGACCTTCAAAAGAATGTAATGAATTATTGTAACCGATTCAACTTCTCTGGCTTGACACGGTCTTTCAGGACTTGATTAACTTGCACGTTTTTGTGAACTATTTTCTTATCTCCTTCAGGACCAGTTAAAAATCAGAAAATAAAAAATCAAAATCTAACGGGGTCCTATTTCTTCACCCTACAGCTACCGCAGAGAAGCAGCTAAGAGACTCCAAGAGTGACACTAATTAATGTTCTGTCGTGAAGGCGAATATTTTCTTATCTTGCCCAAGAAGGCCAAAAAATTCTAAATTATTGCGATTCGGAATTTGAAAGAAAAAAAACATCGGAATGTCACCAAGGCTTGATTTTCGTGCCTGTGATTCTTCATTGTAAGAATTAAAAATTTTCGTCCAAGAACTCGCAGAGATAATTTGGCTTTTAAGGAACTGAAGACCTCAGTTAAACAAGGCAACAACTATGCCTTTTGAAAACCTTCGGAAATCACAAAATATCGTTTAAAAAACTCATTTTTAAAGGTTTTGTATTTGTTTAATATGTTAAAATTTGCCTTTATGAAAATAATTTAATGATATTTTAATAAAATATAACCCCCCCCCCCCAATTAATTCCCAAGTAGCACACTTCGTTTTTTAAAGGTTGTAAAATGGTTATTTACGTTGTAACAACCGCTTAAAAACATTTAAATGTTATTTGTGCTACCTGGGTTGTTACGTATTGGAGATGTCCATTCATTATCCAAATACATATAACAATCAAATTGGATTTTAAATAATAGTTCAAACAATATCTGGTCGACCGACTTTTTCAACTGCGTGAGCATTTTGTAACATAGCACTGATGCACTTGTGGTAATATACATACATATTATATATATATATATATATATATATATATATATATATATATATATATATATATATATATATATATATATATGGAAGTTATAAAAAAAATGTCCCCTAAGTGTCGAAAGATGCGTAAATTGGAAAAAACAACAAAAGAACAAATTGAAATTTTAACAAACATTTGAAAATTTACGAAACAATTTAAACAAATAAAAAGAGCAAACATGGGTAATGTGCTGCCTTATCTTCAGAGAGCAGGAGCAGCGGTTAAAATATTTTTAACTTTGTAGGTTTCAAAAGAGGTAGGCTATTAACAAGTCAGCTGATTTATTATGATACGGCAATAAATTCATAAAATTTAGAACATTTGAATCAGTAAAACTGAAAACTTTTTTTATATTTTTTGTATTATTTTAATTGTAAAATTTCAGTTGTGATTGAATAAAATGAGATATGCTGACAAATTAAATAACCACCCCACTGCTCTTGGGCAGAGGGGGTGGAGCAGGGGGGTGGTTATTATTATTTTATTTTTTTTAATTTTTATGTGTGACTTTTTAAACACGTCAGTAGCAAAAATAGTAGCACAGAGACACTCATAGCCTACGAAAAACATTATTTTGATGTCGTACAATATTTAAGTTCCCCCCCCCCCCCCACCAGCCAGGTCCATGAAATTTCGCCTAATTTGTGAAAAAACCTTTTTAATTTTTATTTAAAAACAAAAATGCATGAATTTTTTAATTCACCTGTGGCGTGATACCTATTCCGCTTTAAATTGGGCAGATGTATCTACTCGGACTCGGGTACCCCAGTGGTTTCAGAAGCAACAAAACAATAACAAAAATCATTTTAAATTTACCTATTTCAATTTAAGAATTTTTGTGGAGTACAAAAGAAATAGAGCGGGTCTGGTAAGTTGAGCCTTGTTGAGTTAAGTTGATAATATTTGCTTCTATTTGGGGGAGTTCATGGGAAAAGGGGACGTGTTACTGGCACGTATTTGAGTTGGAATCCTTTTTCAAAACTACTACGAAAGCAACTTCCAACTAAAAGTTAATTAGCCCTTCCTATTACCCAATAAAAAAAGGTAAACATTGTCAAAGGCATAGAACAACTTACTAGATCCACTTTTCGTTTTAAATAAATATAATATTGGGCTTACATACACACCACTTAGGTTATAAAAAAGAGAAGAAAAAAAAAGAAAGAAAACACCTTACAAGTAGAGGGCTAAATAGTTCTTTGACTGTCAATGTATTATCATTCTACGTGACAACATAACTACAGGTCAAACATGAGTTAATTTCTTTTTCGAGTAGTAAAGTTCTTTTAAAGCTCTTCGTTTTGATATATTAAAGTTAAGTGAAAGTTTCTGCAAGATTCAGTGGAGTGTTTAAAAAAATAAAAAATAAATAAAAATAAAAAAATAAAAACTAACGGAACTAGAGAAAAGTTTATCTATATTGCATTAAAGGAAGATTGGACAGACTTTTGAAAGGGAAAGTAAATACAAATTCTGTAAATATTAAAAACGTTCAAGTTGATGACAGATAAAAGAGATTTACTGGGAACAAAATCAAAGAGAGTGAGTTTTATTTTCTCTGCAAAAAAAAAAGGAAAACTTGATTTTATCAACGTAAAATCTTTGAGAGCGTAGGAGGAAACATGTCCTTTTCTTTGGATTCAGGTTCTAGAAAATGGGTTAGTAGCGTAGTCTTATTTATTGGTTCATGGCGACATAAGATTTTTTTTTTCGTTCAACACATACCAACAGTAGAAGTCCCAAGCACATTAAATAACATAAACTTTGAATTATAATTAAATCCTAAATACATTTCCCTACAAAAAGAAGAAAATAAAATATGCTTCAAAACAGGTCAGAATGTAGTCATGGTGCAACAGAATGAGTTTATAATAGAGCGAAGGTAGGTTTTCAACTAATAGGGTATAGAATATTCTTTTGCAGTGTGTTTTGTACAACGTAACTTTTCGGCTCAATTTAATAAGTCATTACTGAATTGCTTCTTTTATTTTTTATAGCAGTGGAAATCATATAATAATGCTGCACGACATGAAAAATGTCTTTTAGAAAAAAAAGTTTCTTGCATATTCTTGGCTGAAAGAACGAACCTTTGTAATTATGTTTTGTTTACCATGCAATCATTTTACTCAAAATCCACATTTAAGTGTTTTTTTTTAAATAAATTTATAGCAGTTTTCACGCAGTGACCTTTAAGGACAACTTCATTCCAGGTACTAAATATGCATAATTTCATGAACCACTGAATTCGCATTGAGTTTTTGTCTCAGCTTCCAATAAATAGCAATAGCTTCCTTGCATCTCAGAAACAAGTTAAGTGAGACAAAGGTAGGCAAAAAGGGAGAATATTTATTATCCCACAAATTGAGACAGATTTCAAAATGTAACTAATTGCACTCTAAAAAATGCGTCGCTCACTTTTGACGATTTTTCAGACGTTCAAAAAATTTCGTCATTTCGACGATTGTTTCCTCGCTGAGCCAGAAGTTCATGCTGTAATTTCACAAAATTATTATCAATTGACGATAAGTTTACTGAATTTGACGAAAATTTTTTCGGAGCATTTTTCAAATGGCAGTAATGCATTTACAGCGGCATATACACGAAGCTCGTCATTTTGCAGGCAGCACACTTCCTATCTTAAGAAAGAGTTTCATAGAAAATGTGCAGCTTTATACTCAAAAATAAATAAATAAATAAATAAAAATAATAACAATAAATAAATAAATAAAAACACTGAAGGTGGGAAAAAAGTAAAGCACCTCAAATTTGTGTAGAATGAAATAGAGTCTTGCTTTGAAAATTGTTTGGAGATTTATCATACTAACTATAGTTTCTAAAGTAAATGTCTAAGTCCATGTAAATTTAGTACATGTATTTCTGCACTACATTTTTATTAAAAAATGCATGGATATACGTTGAAAATAACATTAAATGTATAAAAATCCATTTAAATAACGCACAAGAAGAACTATTAGAAAACTGATCCATACCTTCGTACATCTGAGCATATTGAGGAAATCCAGCAGCTCTCAGCCAGCTACACGCTTCAATAGCTTGGAGTTCTGAAATCGAGAAAGACAGCTTAGTCGCAAAACATTACGTACTCAAAACTGACAAATGTTCAATTGCTATACATTTATAATTGCTGAGAAATTATGGAGTAAAAATTTCAAGAACAAAGAAAGAAAGATAGTTAAGGAAAGAAATCATGTTGTTCTAGTTAGTCTCAATTTGCTTTTAAAAGTTAAAAGTACAATAAATTAAAATATTTTTTTTTTGTTTTTGTTTTTGTTTGCAAAAAGCACTTTCTTTTTCAGATCTCAGAAAACATTCAAATTTCATAATTGTGTTTAGTTATTTTTAGTTCATATAGAAGAACAATACAGTCGACGCTCGATATAACGACCGTCTCCGTCCTACAGAAAACGGTCTTTATAACGAGTGGTCGCTATAAGAGGTAGAACATAGAGTATTTGGGATACAGTTGGTTGTTTTCTCACCGGTCGTTATATTAGGATGGTCTTTATAACGTGTGGTCGTTATAACGAACGTCAACTGTATATGAAAATTAAAATCTTTTCTTTTTATTTCAGATGACAACCACGAGCTCCATCTGTCATGCCGATTGAAAACAGCAGTTGCACAAATGTGCATAAAAATTGGTTGCATGTGAATACCTTTCTATAATTTTCTTCCCTCATGTTCAGACATGAAATAAAATAATCTAAAAAGTTCGCTAGACTTGCATTTTTTCTTATCCTAAAAAATCCCTTAAACATCAATTTTTTTAGCCTTTTCAAGCAGGATCCAGGCTTTTAAACTAGAACTTTCATTTATTATCACTCCTTTGTCGATATGACATATATACCAACTTTCGACGACATACATTTACTAGAACGAGCACTACGCATGTGGATCTCAATCGTGTAGTTAAAATTATAATCAACTTGAACAGTAAAAGCATACAATACAATGATGAAAAGCACAAATGTGCACGAATACTGCAGACACGTGTTTCGGCGTTGCAAAGAGCGCTTTCTTCGATGCAAAAAAAATGTGAGCTTACGGATGCACAGACATCCGACATAAGATCTTTTGTAGGATGTCTGCATATCAATAAGCTCACTTTTTTGCATTGAAAAAATAGTTCCTTATAAAGCTGAAACACGTGTCTGCAGTATTTCTCCGTATTTGTGCTTTTCAACGTTGTATTTTATGCTTTTATTTTTAAGCAAAACGGTATTTGTCTACTTTAACTTGTACAGTATTGTTGATAACATTTATTTTTAAACTACTTTTTTTTTTTTTTTTCACTTTGGTAATCCAATCTGTGGAAAACACAAGAGCATAATAGAAAAGAGAATATTGAATGTTTATAACAAACACCAAGTCAAACACGCCCTGTAGTCCAGCAATTTATTTTAGTCAGAATCTTAATAAGATAATCCATTTACCGAAAGAAAAAAAAACCTAAGAAGAAAACAAACCCATAGAGGAAAATAAATGCAACTCATACAAAGGCATTTTTTGGAAGACATAATAGATGAAACATCCACTTTTTTCGCTTCCAAACAATGCTTTTATGCCGAAAACAATGAACTCGTATTATTATGTTAAGATTATAAAAAAATAAATAAACAAAAAGAAAAGGAAAGCATCATTTTCAGAGAACATAAAAACATCTAAGATCCTCATTTGAGCTTTCTTTTTGATCTATTGTGAAGAGGTGTGTGTGTAGATGGCAGAAGGCGTAATCAAGAAAAAGTCCACCACTTTCAGACATATCGCAATGCACAAGTGAACGGGGTCACTTATCCGTGGGTGCGCCTCTATACAAACACCTGACGCGACGCCTACACAGAAGGAGACATTTCTTTTCCCCTAGAACCTTGTAACAGGTTGGACGCAGTTCCTCAGGACCTGTGTGTGAGACTTGGAGAGTTTGTGACGCAAACGTTCGCGTTGGCTTCAGGTGTGACCGTGGAGAGTTTATTTAGAACTGAAAATTCCAATATCGTGACCGTGAAGATTCGGGGTGGTTCTTAGCGATCCGGTTTAATGGAAGTCGAGCAATGGTAATTTTCAAGCAAAACAATTGCAGACAGACATCTCCACAGAGGTCACGATGAAAAAGAAGCGAACGATCAAGGGAGTAAAATATACTAGTTGCGAAATTTATTAGTATGTGGGTGAAAAGTATTTACATTCAACGGAGTAAAATGTACCAAACGGGAAGTTTATTAGTACTTGGATGAAAGAGATATACAATCAAGGGAATATAATAAACCAGACGGGACGTTTTTAGTACTTAAAATAAGAGCATGTACAATCAAAAGAATATAATATATCAGTTCTTAAGTTTATTAGTACTTGGACGAAAAAACTGCAATCAACGGAATGAATCTCACCAATCCTGAAGTTTTTTTGTACTTGGATCTTGCATGAGTGATATTTTAAAAAAACGGAGTAAAATATATAGGTCGTGAAGTTTATCAGTACTTGGATGAAAGATGTTAGAAACCGAATGAGATAGACGTATTTGGTTTGCAAAAGAAGTTATAAAATCTGCAAAATTTTTCAAAATTAGATTAGATATTGTCTCTCTATATAAACACCTGACACGACGCCTACACAGAAGGAGACATTTCTTTCCCCTAGAACCTTGTAACAGGTTGGACGCAGTTTCTCAGGACTTGTGTGTGAGACTTAGAGAGTTTATATGACGAAAACATTCGCGTTGGCTTCAGGTGTGACCGTGGAGAGTTAAGTTAAAGCTTTCTTTTTAGGTCTTGAAACATTGCACGCTATAATTGCATTAAAGCGAATAAAGAAATTAAATCTTGGTTTTCTTTTATTTGAGAAAAAAAAAAATCTCATCCGTAGAAATTTTAGTGTTTCATTGCTTTTGCAGTTGTAATAAAAAAAGTAATGAAAAAAGAATCTAGCTCGAGTTACATGATGGTTTATAATTCAGCTATAATAAGAAAGAAAGCCCTATGTCCAATAAAAGAAAAAAGTTGGGAAAAACTAGAAGACATAAATTTTTGACCTTTATAAATGCTATTATATTAAAAAAAAATGTTTTAGCTCATTAGTAGAACATTTCAGGCAGAAAATTTTCAATTTCTTTGATAACTTTATCTTTGAATGAACAACGAAAAACGCGTAAAAATTAATTACAACAAAATTTTAATCTAGGGCCTTTTAAGTTATGACGTCAGAACTGTCTATGTTAAACGTTTAAATAATTTAGTCATTTTTTTCTAAAAGTACAGTTACTGCAAACAATTATTTTGTCAGGTACGTGTTAACCCTCCGGGGGGAATCTTGGAGCGCGATCCTCTCGTGGTTTTTTTTTTTCTTTCTTTTTCCCTTTTTTTAAGCAAATGTAAAACTTTGCATAAATCATCATAGATAAACGAACAAAAAAGTAAAGCAATAAAACAAAATAAAGAAAAAAAACTGTAAAAGTATCAATGTGTCGGACATCAAAAGTTAGAGAAACAACTGATTGGGTACAATAAGCATAGCGAATAAGCACGTATAATACAGATTTAAGTGAAAAATGACTTTTCAAAACGCAAAAAAAATTCCGAGTAATTTGAAAAAGAGTCAGATGAATAATAACAATAAAAGCAGCGAAGCAGTATATATACAGTCAAACCAGTCTATCTCGAATTTCACGGGACAGAAGAAAAATTCGAGATACGGAGGTTTCGAGATACAGAGGTTGCGATAAATTTACAAAAATAAGCAATTGGAACAAAGGAAATACTTAATACATTGTTTTGCCTTGATACTATTGGATATTTTACTGTACGACATGTTGTGAGTCCACGTTTTACTAATTGTGATGACTATATCGGTAGCAAGTTAATGCACACCTTTAAGTACGAACAGTCTTTGAATGATTGTGCAGAAGATGATTTTTGTCCCCAAGTTATAAAAGGTGGCTGGAGATGAAATTTAAAAATGAGAGACGTCAAAATTCGAGATATAGAGGATTTCGGGAAAAATCCTTCGAGATAAACATGAGAAAAACATTAAATATATGCTGTAAAAGCAGGGAAATTGAAAAATTTCGACATAGACAGGTTTTCAAGATAAACAGGTTCAACTGTATTAAATTAAATGAAATATTTAAATGTATATATATATATCTATATACATTTAAATATTTCATTTAATTTAATTTCAAAGAAAATAATCATTAATGCTATCTTTTTAGAATAGTTTCTTCCAAAGGAAAAAGCTCTGACTAAGTAAAGAAGAGTCCAACCAGCAATAGCAATAAAAGCGGAGATACTTTTTTTTAGAATAATAAAATGTTTCATTTACTTTTATATTCAAACAAAATAAATATACATCACTATCTCCTCACGATAGTTTCCTCTTAGTTCTTCTCGCGAACAAGGAGTTTTATGATGCGATGAAGATAGCTGTGGATACTTAGAAAGCAAGGCTTTTTTTTTTCTTATTCTTTTTTCCACTCGTTCTCTTAATGACCATATTCATTCTGAGCCGCCTGATACCATCTGACTTTGAAGAAGAAATATAAATTTTATGCTTTAGTTCTCAAATGAATCTGAAGCGAGGTCAGTGTCAAGACATAAAAAATAGTTTATTTTCAGTAGTTTTTAAGATATGGCGGAGTGTAGGTAGATTAATAGCCATTTGAATACAGATGAAAGGATAATTTTGAGTAATGGAATTATTTAAAAATGAAAGTTTTTTAATGCAGAAATTAAACGGGAGTCTTAGAACCTTTGAACAAAAGCGTTTAACATAAAATTATGCAATTGAAAATATAATTGAAGTTATCCATAAATTGTCTTTTTTCACCAATAGGACAAGGGGGGGGGGAGGTCAATAAAGTGTCACACTTCCCCTTAACCCTTCTTCCTCTCTTTGTCACATGTACTCTGCATTTTAAAAACATATTTCTGAAAAAATGTTTAAAACAAAATGTGTGGTATCACACTTCTCGTTCTTTCCCCCCTGCCCTTGCCATTTTTTTTTATTCACAAATATTAATAGTTGTGACTAAAAAAAATGAAGATGATTATTGGTAGGGCGCAGGAGCTCATCAGATCGGTATGAGTGCTCTCCTGCATATCCAGCATCTTCAACTTTTTTTCAATTGCAAGACACTTTCTCTTCCATGTGACATAGCGCACGCAGGTGCCATTATATTTCATCAATTTTTATTTTTAGAATTAAAACAAAAAGAAAATAAATAAAGAAATAAAAATTGGAGTGAATGTTTTAAACACCAACAAAGCAACGTTAAGGCTAGTGCGGTGTGGGAACTTCCCCTTTCAGTGATTCTGAAGGAATGAAATTCAATTCACGAAACCATTAATTAGCAGCCATAACGAAGCTTAACCCTGTGATTTCCTTCCGAAAATTTTCGTGTTGCGAGCGAAGAATTTGCGTTAGCTCTAACAAATTTTCTTCGGGAAAAACTTGCGTTATAGCTATTTCTTGTAAATTTAAATGCATTATGACGCGAGTCCACTGTATTTCATTCTACACTGTTAAAACTACAATTTGCACAAGGCACCTTTAAGGGTCAAACGTTGTAGCACAAGCTGCACCCTCCTGAGGGGTGCCGCTTGGCCCCCTATAGTACCCTTGAAGGTGCCATTTGGCTCCATGTGGCACCCTATCGGTGTCTTATGGCACCCAATTGGTGACCCATGGCACCTTAAGGAGGCAAATGGTACTTTCAAGATTGCCATAGGGAGTTAAGTGGCACCCCTCAGGGGATTGCCGTTGCTGATTCAACGTTTCACCCTTAAAGGTTCCTTGTGCAACCTGTAGTTTTAAGTGTAATGCTAAAGGTTTTGCCTGCTTACTAATTTACTGCCGTTTAAACTGCTATAAAATCCAAAAATTAACGTATTTAGAGTTCTGGTAACCAAAAACCGACACTTTACCATGAAATATCATATACTTTGAAGAAAAAAAACTTACGGGATATTAGCGACAGAGCAACCCATCTTCGAAAAACGAATGCGTTTTACGCTGCGTCACATCAAAAGAATCTAATCACTCTAAGGTCTTCTCGACTAATATCGGCTAGAAACTTATCCTCTACTTTAATGCATAGTTGAGAATGCGTTCGGCGTGTCTAAGAGGAAGTCCGCTCCATTATTAAGAGGTCATAAGTTAATAACTAGCATTTAAGCCGGGCCTCCTGAGCTCCAAGATTCAATGGCGGAAGGCTCTGCGACGTTTTACTTGAAGGCAGCGCTCTTAACAACGAAAACTAATTGACAGTTCAGAGGTCAGTCAAACGCGACATCAAACGTGAGGATTGAATTTTTTCCGGCAACCAATCTTGGAGCTAGAAATATTGGAGAAGAAAGATTTTATGGGGTAAAGATGATAAACTGCTCACACAATTCAACGGCTTCGTAAATCTCAACTCTTTGCACATCCACTTTCATTTTTTAGAGGTGTAGCCATAGGCGGAATTACGGGGGTGCCAAGGGACACGGCACCCGCAACATTTTTGGTCGATTTGGAAAAAAAATTAAACTTTGTATATTTTGCAACACACCGCCAACTCGGTTATTTCGATCCATGGACTGCAGTTTCGTGCTTATTATGCACTCATCAGCATGGAATAAGAAAGTAACTGAGTTGGAGGCAAAAATCCTCTTATAGAGCAAAGAGAGATAAAAAAAAAACTAGTAGCTAATGTGAAATTAGAATACCAGCGAGCGACCGCAATTGGTACTGTTCAACTCGTAGATAGGAAAGTAATTTACTTTCTTATTCCATGCTGATGAGGGCCTAATAAGTACGAAACTGCAGTCCACGGATGGAGATAACCGAGTTGGCGGTGTATTGCGCGTTCCTGCCTTAGCACTTGCTTAGGAGCGGTTACTCACTGCTTTAACTATATTTTATCAAGAACGGCTGTTTGGAAAATAATTTTATATTTTTTCATAGCTACAATACAAGTTAATTTACTTAAAACAAACCCAGAGTATCACCACACATTGCCATTTAAAGAGCAATATGACTGTACGCATATTAAGAATTAGAGTATATTTATCCATTCAAAAAAACAAACAAAATATATAAAAATTTACATACAAAAAAAGACATTTCTAAAATTATTTATTATTCAGTGGTACATTATAGAATAATGGCACAATCTGTAATTCGGTATTTATTGGTATATCATAAAAAATATTCTACTTTAAAACATCCCCCCCCCCCCCGCATATTCTGGTACTGCTGCATCCCTAGAATTAGCGACTTAAATCCGCCTTTGTGTGTAGCACGAGCTCTTAAATTTTTCCAAGCCTCTCATTCTTCGAAGAGTTATGATTTTTTTTCCGGGCGAAAAAAACACTTCTTGAGATTTTTTTTAGGGGACAACTCATTTTGGAGGAGTGAAAAGAAAGCAAGAATGAAGGATATACTCGTGATCAATAAAAAAAAAATAAACCTTTCGAAGGATGAAATGAGGATGGCAGAGAGAAGAACTCAGTATTATTTTAATTTTTAATTTTAAGAATGCTTGATATTTGGTATCTGAAAAATTTGCGGCACATTTAAATAAAATATTTAAAAAAATTAGTTCCCACCATATTCCTGGGTGCTAGATTTATATTTAAAATATAAAGCGTGAAAATACGCTTTACTAAATTTTTGTGGCTTATTCCCAATTATCATCGAGTGAAATACGTTTGTACAGACGTTAAAATTTTCTCTGCATATATATGCATCAAACCATCATGTTAGCATATTGAGGAACGGTATCACACTCTTTTGTTATTTATTTTATCATTGAAGTAAACTGTCGGAGACCGTGTGAAATTTTGAAACACATTTTTTTGTTTTATTAACAGAAAAGATTTTATACTGTGAACATTTCGCGGAATCCTATGCATCTACGTGCGGTACCCACTCTGTTAAAGTCTACCGTACAGGATAGTCTGACCAGTGTAGTCACACCTAAGTACAAATTAATTTTCTAAACTTCAGAAAATCGTTAAAAACTAGCATTTGATGCATGAAATTGAAAACAACTTTATTGATATGTGTAGTTATTCAAAAAAGGAGGGGGAGTGTGGTTTTGTTCAGATTGGGGAAGGGAGGGGGGTAAAAGAAAAATGGTCAGCAATACAGTAAATGAATACTTCTAACCAAGAAACAAGCACAAAATACTCGACTAGTTTCCTTTTAGAATTGTATAGATAGATGTTAAAGTTGCTCATCAGAGCTAAAGTGGATCAAGTCCATGAACGTTTTGGTCTACTTCAGCTCTGAAAGCTAAACTTTTTTTTTTTAAGTAAAGAAAGAAAAGAAAGAAAACGACTGTTTATTCATTCAGGTGTGTTCATGCATTGGTCGAGCTACTCAGTTAACTATTTTTTAATCAAAATTAGTTTAATAAACGAAATTCATTAATGCTAATAAGAAAGTTAAGTCCCCTTCCCCCGTTTTTATTTGAGCTAGAGTGCTTCCTGCATTTATGAACTGATGCATTAGGTGGTATAAAAACACTCCTCTCGGTCTTAAAAGCGGATTTTCTAGCCAATGTTGGTAAAATAGTTTATTATGAAAATTTAAATTTGATGAATAATTTCGTAGGATTTTTTTTCAGCTATATTATTATAGTTTACAGCAAATTACAGGAAATTAAGAATTCAGTGATATTGAGAAAAGTATTTTCACAAACTAAGTTAGCAGTTAAGAAATAAGAATTTAAAACAAGAAGAAATAAAGAAATCAATAGATTGTTTTTAAACAATTAAAAATTGCTGTTTTATTTTTCTTATAATCCATTAAAGCTATTGAAATAATAGTTTTAAAAAAATTGCATTAACGTTTTTAACTCAAGACACAGCCTTAAAAACTCAATAGTAGAATGCAAAAAGTGAAGATGCAAACCATGAGCTTAACTTTTTCAATGTACGAACTTAATTTCTGAAAAATTTAGCATAATGAAAAGTCAGTCATTGCCACAAGAGGGGTGGGCTAACACGGCATTATTCAGGGACAAACTAAACTAGAGGGGCCCGTAAACTTTTATCTCTTGATTAGAGCCACAATGAAAGGGGAGGTGCTCAACAGCACCATATTTAGACGTGTCCCCGGCAGAAATCTCAGAAGGAGGAATTTTTAACCCACTCCTCTCCCGATATGAACTAACTACCTCCGAGCCAAATTCTGCCCAAACCCCGACATAAATTCGATTTTTATTTGAAACATACACAAACAATCTAAACTCATCCATTTATATATAACGTATTAAATCCTTATACTACAATGAACACTTGATAAATTTCTATTTGAGCAAGCCGAATTTATTTTTGGTTCCGATACCATGCCGGGTACTGAAAATATAGAATTTCTAGCCGATCTCTTAATGCTTTTTCTTTTTACAAGCGAGGGACAAATCCTCTTTGTTCTCCACCAATCGGCCACAGTTAATTTACAGAATAAGAAGTTCCGCTACAAAATTACGCTGAAGATTGAGGCCTTCTCTTTTGGAGTAGGGTGCGTCGTATGTCAAAGCACGTGGAGTATCCAATTCCGAGAGGAAAAATAGATACGATCTCTTTTTAGCAATACCGTGTCTTGACGGAAAGTTCAAATTATGTTGTTAGAGAAATATGAATGTTCGTTTTTGATTTAGGGTGACACTATATGAAGCAAAATTTGAGAGTTCAAAATACTTTTGTGCTTCAAAAGTAAAAAAATAAAATGCAGCACACAAATAACCGTAAAATGGCATAAATTTGCAAGAAGTTTTGCAAGTATGCAGTTTTCCGGCACATTTGGGCCTTTTTAGGTTGCTTTATAATTTTTCACCAAGCATTTAGAATCAAAACTAGCTCAATCCATTAAAAAAAAAAAATTATAAGAGAGAAAGAGAGAGAGAGAGAGAGGAAAAAAAAAACACATTTCAAGTTCCACCCAATTAACTTTCATAATTTTTTTTTTTTTTTTTTTTCATTTTCATTTGAAAAACATTAGGAGTAAGATTTCATTTTCATTTCTCTTTTTGCAAATGAGCAATACAATAGACTCCTATAAATCCGGATCACGAAAAGTTGGACTTCGGAAAATCTGGACAAATAATTCCGCATTGCATAAATTAAGTGTATTTTTTCCTTCGAGGGCTCAATGTTTCTACAAAATTGACGTGACTTATGATGCAATTATCAATAGTTAAAACGTTTTAAAAGAGTGGTTTTGCACTCTAAATTGGTTTTATTTATAGTTAATCTTTCAATCAAATTGCTGTGATTTCTCAATTGTTTGGCATGTACAAACAGGTACAATCAAAAATGTGAGTTGATTAAGCAATGCAATTTTATAATATTCTTGTTACCTGTAGGATTTTACAGGCACAATATTGTAAAACGGTGTGTATTGAGAAAACGGGATTTTGGCAGCGGTTTTCAACATAAATGGATTCACTCTTCGAGGATTCGCTCCCAATCGCTTTGAGGCGTGATATTATGAGACAAAAAAGTATCAAATTATGAAAAAAAGCAAAAAAGTTTTGAATGTAAGTTTGAATGAAATTCTGTTTGACTGAAGTTATTGACAGATGAGGGAAAATACGCGCATGCGAAGCAAGGTTTAGAGTCGGCGCTTGATTCATATCCAGCAGGATTTCACACGCGCAAGCGAAAAAAATAACTTACAATTCTCTTACAGAACTTTTCTTACAGCCTTCGTGTGTATATATATATCCTTATTGGTGTTTGTCATATTATAGTTTGAAATAGTTTCATACCGTTCTCCTCTCATGAATGTTCTTTCATTTTATTTATTAAGTGCAGCATAAGTTATATTTTAAAGCATTAAAGTTGTAAATTCATACACTACACGGGACAAAATAATATATTTTTACGCTAGGTAGGTAGGACATAATCGCGGAGCAGTTTTGCTTTGAGGCAATTTATAAAATAATTTCATCTCTTAAAAAAATTTCGAATTGAAAAAAAAGAACAATTTTGATCTCTATTAATGAAATAGACACTACAATGTGATTTTAATGAATTCATACTCAAAAATATAGTGCAGCACAAATGAATAATGATTCTTATAAAATAATAACAGTAATAATAAAAATTCCCAGACTATATATATCATATATAATGAAGTTAAAATTGTTCATAAAGTCTCAAAATGTATCTCTAAATTCTAAGAAAAACAAATAAAGATAGCTTAAATCGATCACCTTATCAGTTATTAGAAATACATTTAAAATTCGTTTCAAAGGCAAGCGTGTCAAAACATAATAACGTCATAAACTTAATAACAGTCTTAGAATGTCTTGAAATTAAAAAAAAATGGATTTCATTCGGAAAACAGTTAATGCAAATTTATGTTCATGAAGTGTATTTTTAGCAACTTTTATAAAACTTAAAAACTAATATTTAAACTTATATTGAACTTTGTTTTAGTACCGTTCATATACTACTAATTGTTTTTTTTTTTTTTTTTTTTTTTTTTTTTTAATGAAATGCCACAAAACTACTATCAAAAGTTTGCTCCCATTTCAAATGGTTGTGAGAAAGAACACAATTGGTTTCAAAAATTTAAATATACTTTCTATCACAAAAAAAAGCAAAATTTGAAAAATAAACAAAACTTTGTAAGTGCATTTTAAACATAAACTGGAGTTTTTATCTTGAAAAAATTTTGCATATATGACATAGTTGTTACACCTAAATTGAATAAAATAATTAATTTTTGATACACAATATTTTTAATGCATTTCTTAAAACTAAAACTAACATAAGGATTAATTACTCCGAGATTTAATATTAATTTAGAAACAGGTTTCATCATTATAATAAGTTCAAAATCCATAAATAAGTTCAAAAAAACAAAAAATTCCGCACAACTTCTAAAAATTTTTTTCTTGTGCCAAAGCTTGAGAAAGTATTTAACTTTTTCTGAGTGAAATCAGCAAAAAAGAGTATTTTAGCAGAAAAAAAAAATATTAAATCATGATGGACAGTAGTTATAATAAATGAAGAGCATTTTTAGCGTGTTAAAGGGACAGTATACCTGATTTTTATGCATCATTTTTAACCATTACAGAAAGATGAAAGAGGGATGTTTTTTGTCAAATAGGACAAAATATCCCAAAACACTTTTGAAAGATTTAACTACAGTTTATTTGATATGATTAAAAAGTATTAGTGACAGCAAAAAGAAAAAAATAAAGAAGTTATCAGAACATTAAGCAGTGAAAAACACGCAAAATGTTTTAATGACAGCCGCGTAGCGTAATATTACGTAACAGTTTTTTAAGCCAAGAGAGAAAAAATAAATTTAATTTTCTTCCCTCATTTCGGGATTAAACTTAATGTCATTAGCGCGAATAATCAAACATTTTAATGAGAGAAAAATTGAGGATAGAAGCTTGGAAAAGAAAATTAAATTATGGAAATTATCCTCAGTGAAAAAGCTCTACTGAAGTGATTCACTATTATAAAAGCTACCAGAGTTATTTTCACTAAAACTGGAGAAAACTTGAGTTATAAAAATATTACAATGCTTTTCACTATTTTTAGACGCTAGAATATTCATTATTAAAAACTGGGGGGGGGGGGGGTATAAGTAGTGACACTGCTGCAAGAAAATCTAAACAAACACTTGTTAACAATCAATGAAGGGAAATGGAAGCAATATTTAAGATGAAAGTTGAGGGAAAAGAATAAAATTTCGAATATTTTCCGTAGCGAAAATGCACTTCAAACGTTATTATAAAGCTACCCGAGTTATTTTCACCAAAACTGGAGAAAACACGAGTTATAAAAATGTTACAATGCTTTTCCTACACAGTAAAGTTCTGTTCTAATGTCACCCAAGAGTCCAGAATATTTATAAAACGCTACATCCAAGAGACGCTATATAGGCGACCGACCGTCAATTTGCTTATGGACGAATAACAGGGCTAAAAATTTTTGAAGTTATAGCAGAGCTGTCACTATAAACGACGTAGCTATAACCAAGCTCAACTGCATATTTCGTCAGTAATTTATTTATTGTTAAAGAACCGCGAAAAAAAAAAAAGCTAAGCAGCGACACTGCTTCAAGAAAATCTAAACAAACACTTACTAACAATCAGCGAAGGCGAGTGGAATGGATACAACATAATACAACAGCAGCACATATGGTTCTACTCCCCTTTTCTTCAAGAAAGAAAAAGTGACGTCACAATGTCGATCCTCCTACAGTTTTGGGAACACCCCCGCAAGCAGAAGCAACAAGGAACCACTGTGAGTCCTCACTTCGACGACAAGCTCCGGACTAATGGATCTCAGTGTCGTCATAAATGCCACAAAACTCGCGAGATATCTTAGCAGAGCCACTTTAGACAGCAGTCTGATGCTAGTGGAAGATGGTCCTGGGCTATTTCTTCCAGTGCCCTTGCTGTGCCATTGCAGTCAGAGGTCAACGTGTAGAGCATGCAAATAGTAGCCAGTTAGAGGCAATAGGTGGGGAATAATCAATGAAGGAAACACGAAATGTGTAGGATTGTAGTAGCACGTGACCTCACAAAGAAACAAGAGTTTTTACCCACGTCTCGAATCCTTTTACCTACTCTTACTTGAGGACGGACAGACACGAACGGGGTTCGATTAAGTATCTGAGCATCATTTTAATTAAGGGCTGTCCATTTGATGTCAAACCTTTTTAAACATGTTTGATCATCCTCAACCCTTTTCTTACAAGTGTCACCCCCTCCTCTAGCCGTACTACACGTCACGATATATTACATAACAATATTGCGTTGCTTTGGGTTTATTGGCACAAGAGCCCTAATAAGCGATAATTGCGACATAAAAAGTATTGTTGAAAAACAATGTTTTTATTTCAACTAAATGTGAGAGATTACTCTTCTTGTTGTGTCCTCCCTCTCCCTTGTCATAAACTTACAATTTCACGAATCCTTCTCCCCACGTGAAGTGTGATATCATTTGTGGGACGACCCCTCAGCCCTCAATAGATTAAAAAGCTGTTCAAGCTCAAAGTTTGAAAATTATGGCATACACGTGTTTTGGAGTTACAAGGTACCCTTTTTTCAAAGCAGTAGAAGTGAGGTTACGAACATAAAAATATCCGATAAGTCGCTTTTGTTGGATAATGTGACATCAAAACACGCGTACATAATAATTTGTAATTTTCCTGCATCACTAGCATTGTTTATTTGCAACACAAAGGTACCGTTCTATTTCTTAATCAGCATAGTTTTTCAAATGGTTATATTTAAAAAAAATAATTTTTGCAGACTTTTACAACCAAGGACTAATCGCTGAGGGAAATATCGCTAACGTTTAAAGGATTGGAAAAATGTGTAAGAAATTTCATTCACGGAATTAGGGAAATGCACATCCGGTAATCAATTATTACATCGCACGAGTTGAAGAGCATGAACATCTTTAAGTAACCATATCACGTCATCTAAAAGTTAAAAAAAAAAAAAAAACCTCTCAGGTATAACAGCTTCCTTTAAGTACGCCTAACTTTTTTTTTAGCCAACTGAGAGTGTTTTCGACTGAATTCACCTACTCTCAGTAAAAAAAAAAATTTTATGTTCTGTGCATCACAAGGGAATATTTTAAATGTCATTTTGGTCGTTCAATGCATTTTGCCCTGAAAACGAAAGTCTTCTAAGTTATTCAGTGGCGCACTTGGAGTATTTTTCTCGGGGAGGGGGGAAGTTGTCATTTACGCAAGTTCCATCTCCTAGAAGATCGGTGTCACAGCTACAAAACTGATATTCTGGAAGTTTAAGAAAATTGAGAAAGTTTCGAAGTTGCAAAACAGAATCAATAATTTAGTTTGGGAATCTTGAAAATATGCAACTAAACGGAAAATATTACAGCTATTTTTTAAGTAACTGAGTCATGTAAGTGTGCGCGCAGGACATGGGTGCCACCACCCAAAAGAGTAGGAGCCGGTGGACGTCCCAGGAGGTGGTGCGCCCCGTGACAGACTACAGGGCCGGTGGATGTCTGAGGAGACGGCGCTGCGAGTCGCGACCTGTTGGTAGATCTCGAGTCTAATGTGACTACATGACGTATGTGGTCCAAAATGAAAACAAATAGCAATTTATCATTGCTCAAAAAGAAAAAAAAAAAAAAGAAAAGAAAAAAAGAAAGAAAAAAAAGTTAGCGAATGCTTCACAGAGTTAAATATTAATCTTTTACAAAGGAAGAGAGTCGCTTAAAGTAATCGTAAAGGGTAGCCGAGTGGATTTAGCAGTTATGTGTGTGGTTCACGATATATATATGCGCGTGTGTGTGTATGTGTGTGTGTGTGTGTGTGTGTATGTGTGTGTGTGTGTGTGTGTGTGTGTATGTGTGTGTGTGTGTGCGTGCGTGCGTGTGCGTGTGTGCGTGTGCGTGTGCGTGTGTGTAAGCCAATAAATCAAATAAATTGTTTGACTTAAAACGATTTGTACAACGGTACTTTCATACACTCTACAAGACCCACATGTGAAATTTAAGATCATTTGAATTTTAAACCTCTGAACTGACAACACCAAATTATTTAGAGCTTTGCTTTCCGTTTTTTACCAAACAACGAAAAAAAAAAAAAAATCAACGTGTCAAGTAACAATTTAAAAAAAGGACAAGTAGAGTTCAAATTTTGAGAAAAATAGAACTACGGGAATTTAAATTAAAAGTCGTGATAGAGTACGAATTGTTTGCTGGGCAAGTCATTCACTGGATTAAAAAAGGAATGCAACAAAATAAAAAACGATTCGAAAAGAAATAAAAAAAACTTTACTCTTGAAAGTTTTTTCAAAGCTTCAGTTTTAAAGTCAATACCGTAAAATGGGGTGAATCGGAACACTTTTCAGCTTTGATTGTAAAAAAAGCAGTTAAAAGATTTTTTTTTAATTTGATTTTCTATGTAAGAACTTCGGTCTTGCTTTACTTTTGATATTCCAAGCAAAGACAAAACATTTTGAACAGTTATTATTAAAATACATAGGAAATTATGGGTGTTCCGAATCACCCCGCTGATAGGGGTCAATCGAAACACATGTTAAAATTTTTATTTTTTTCAATTTAACCTGTAATAGGTCTCACAAGCATGAGTAATATTGATGGGGGAGAATAAGAACAGATAATTACTGTCAAATAAAAGTATAATTTCAATACCAGTAAACGTTTATTATTTGTCAAAATTCAAAATAATTTTGAACTTATGAAAAATGAAAAGTAATTTTAAGAAATGCTTTTGGATTGAAATACAAAGATTTAACATGAATGGAAGTCACTCATGTCGTCCACAAATATGTACTTGCCCTTAAAACTAGCAGTTGTGACTTGGCTTAAGTTTTTTCATAGCATCTTTTGTGATGAACTCTGCCTTTTCTTTAGTTTCTTAAAATCTCTGGGTTTTGGGGATTGTCTTGCAAGATTTTCCCACTTATTCATCACTGTCTGGCATTGGACTTTTAATACATAAAGTCTGTATGACTTTCCCCCATGTATTTTAAGTAAAAAGAAGTCTCCTGGAGCAAAAGTCTTTTTAAGTCTGCAACTTTTCGTCATTCTAAGATCTAGTTGCTCACGAGAAGGGATAAACAGTAATAAATCCTTGTCCTTATCTTGATTAGAGGAATTGGGGTTAGAATCTTGATTTATCAAATAGTTTCCTTCAAATAAGTTTGAATTGGAACAACAGAACAAAGTGTTCCGATTCACCCCGGAATTTTTTTTCCTATGTCATTTTTCAGAATTCTTCATTTTTATGACACAATTTATAAAAAATGTAAATTCTAATGTGGTATTCTGTTGTTCAGATACATGTATAATTGAAACATACCACTCTTAGGTTTAAAATATAAGAAGGTTTGCTCTTGAATATGAAGTTTTGCAATCTATGAAAATGTGATGTTTTCTAGCATTCCACGTGCAGCCCTCCTTAGAAGCCAGTAGTGTTGGCAGATTAACAAAAGTAATTTTTCCTACTTCCTATGATCTTACCTTTCTAAAAAAAAATTAATGGCGAAAAATACCCAATAGTATATTTATGAAGAATTTCTTTGTACGGTCGGGAAGTTTTGTTCCGATTGACCCCGCTGTTCCTATACACCCCATTTTACGGTACTAATTTAAGGTTCGCTGTGATTTTGAACTTTAAACAGCATAGAAAAAGAAAAGTTTAACTTTAGTGAATATGAATTATAGGAGGCATCCATTTTTTAAATTTTGAATTAAAACAAAAATCATAACTAGAAAAATGAAAAGTTGTTGAAGTGAAAGTTGTTGAAGTGAAAGAATTGAATGAATTAAAAAAATATTAATGCTTTACTTGATTGATATTATTTTCTATATAATACCACAAATTTATAGTTACTGCTAGTATTTTTTAAAACAATAATATTTATATAATATGATCCATAATATTTTTTGGAATTAAAAGCCCTGTTTGGGTTTAGTGGGGATTTGCTTGAATACGAAAAACAGATGGTTCATGGCAGTTTTATAATGAGCGGATACACCGATTAAATTTTTGTATTTCATCCCTTTTCCAGTTATAAATAGATTACAAATATAATCCAACAGTGCATGCAATTTCGTTTGCATAGTTAATAATACTTTTATAATTAATTGCTTCAGACGGTTTAAACTAAATTAGTACTAAAGATAAAAGTAAATGAATTAGCCTACGATAGGTTTAAAACGACTTTTTACACCATGTGCTATGAATTGCATTTAAAGGCAAAGGAAAAGACTAACTAGTATAAATCCATTCATGTCAGAAAATAGATGAAAAAGTAACTTGAACTTTTAATCAAATGAAGTTATTATTATTATTATCCTATGTATCAGATAAGTGCATAAAATCTTTTGCCTCTTCTTTCATCGTCTTGAAAATATTCAGTTACAAATGCAAAGATCAGAAAAGAATATTAGTGAAGCCTGAATAAATAGAATACAGATATTCGCATGCTTATATGAGGTTTAAAGTGTGTCAGCAACAAACAATTAAAAGATTTATGATATAAATATGATTCAATAACATACCGCCTTTTGAAGTCCTTCTAATCTTAACTAATTTTAAAAAATCAGTTTTTAAAGGAGTAGAAAACTGGAGCAGACAGTATTAGGAATTATAATTTAAAGTTTCACAACCATAAAAATTTAGAAAAATTAAAAACAGTTTAAAATTTTCTCTCAGTATTACCCCCCCCCCCCCCCACCTTCTGAATCAAATCTGAGTTTTCGTTTCAGGAGTACCTTATGAAAACTACTAGCTTCCCATTGGCTGGAATAGTTTATAAATAATTTCGCCTCCTATTAACTAAATTAAATGTAGGTTCCTAAATCTGGGAAAAGCAGAGCCTGATTACCGCAAGGGCACGCGGGGCACAAGCCCCTCCTCTTAGATTTCAGGGGGCCCAAAATCCCCTTACTTTATCCAACGCCTCCTAAATATTAAATGCCTAGCATATATTTTACTAAAATGCCTACTGTGTATTTTACTATTAATACTAACAGCCTTCTGTGTATGTTGACGTACATTTTTGTCTTAATAATTTGGTAGCATTATTTTTTTTTTAAATTGATCTTTGCACAAAACTTTTATTTCATTCTGGTATCGCAAGATGTTTTTTACTTGTAACACATAACTGATATGAGAAGCGGGGGTGGTGGGGGGCTCTGAAATAGAAATGTGTCCCATGTCTAATGTCAGAATGATTGGGCTCTGTGGAAAAGTGTAGCTGTATTAAAAGATTGTCGAAAATATTTATTCTGTTGGAGACCGGGGATAGTTGTTACGTTGTTGCACATGATAAATTGTTACATTCGAGTATAAAGTGATCCATGTGACAGAGACTCACTTTTCGTATATTAGATGACAGGTTTCAATCTTGTGGCTTTTTCAGCGGTTTAATTAGTGCTTGAAATCAGTAGCGCAGATGTGTCATTATAATAATTATTTTTAGTAGTTGTATTATTTTACTATTTAGAATAAATTGTATATTTACATGCACCCTTGTAATATCGCAATACTTTCTGCACCATGCTAAACCCCTAATTACACAAAATATACAAAGCACGGGGTAACATACACTGAAGTGACAAAAGTCATGGGATACCTCTTAATATCGTGTCGGCCCTCCTTTTGCCCGGCGAAGTGCAACAACTCGACGTGGCATGGACTCAACAAGTCGTTGGAAGTCTTCTGCAGGAATATTGAGCCATGCTGTCTCGATAGACGTCCATAATTGTGAAAGCGTTGATGGGGCAGGATTTTGGGCACGAACAGACCTCTCGATGGTGTCCCATAAATGCTCAATGGGATTCATGTCGGGCGATCTAGGTGGCCAAATCATTCGTTGGAATTGTCCAGAATTTTCTTCAAACCAACTGCGAACAGTTGTGGCCCGGTGACATGGCGCATTGTCATCCATAAAAATCCCATCGTTGTTTGGGTACATGAAGTCCATGAATGGCTGCAAGTGATCTCCAAGTAGCTGCACATAAGCATTTCCAGTCAATGTTCGGTCCAGTCGCACTAGAGGACCAAGTCCATGCCATGAAAAAACAGCCCACACCATTACGGAGCCACCACCAGCTTGAACAGTGCCTTGCTGACAGTTTGGGTCCATGGCTTCGTGGGGTCTGCGCCACACTCGAACCCTACTATCGGCTCTTACCAGCTGAAATCGTGACTCATCGGACCAGGCCACGGTTTTCCATTCATCTAGGGACCAACCGATATGCTCACGTGCCCACGAGAGTCGCTGCAAGCGATGTCGTTCTGTCAGTAAAGGCACTCGAATCGGTCTTCTGCTGGAATAGCCCAAGAAATCCAAATTTCTCCGCACAGTTCTAGCAGACACGTCCATTGTACGTCCCACATTGATTTCTACGGTGATTTGACGCAGTGTTGCTTGTCTGTTAGAATTTACGACTCTTTGCAGACGTCGCCGGTCTCGATCTTTAAGTGCAGGCGGTCGACCACTGCGCTGTCCATGGTGGGATGTTATGCCTGAAATTTCATACTCTCGGCACACTCTTGACACAGTGGATCTGGGAATGTTGAATTCTCTAACGATTTCCGAAATGGCATGACCCATGCGTCTAGCTCCAACTAACATTCCGCGTTCAAAGTCTGTTAATTCACGTCGTGCGGTCATCATCACGTTAAAACCTCTTCACATGAATAACTTGAACAGAAATGAAAGCTCTGTAAAAGCACTGCGCATTTATACCTGTTCTATGCGATGCTACTGCCATCTGAAAATTTGCATATTGCTATCCCATGACTTTTGTCACTTCAGTGTATTTAAAGTTTTGTACCATTTACACGGAATGAGATATCAAATGGCGTCATATAGAGCAAGTTGTAACAGCGTAACAGGGGTCAACTTGGAACAGTTAAATGAAGACAAGCTGAAGAAAAGAAAGTAATCCGTAAGCGGAAATCAATGGTGAATTCTATTTTAACAGTCATCAGCAAAAATGCTTTCATATTGGAACTAGGAAAACGAAAAACATTGGTGAGAAAATTATCAAAAAAAAAAAAAAACAGAAAATTATTGTCTATTAAAACTACACAAAATTCGGACAAATGTGCATTATATAATTAAATATTCTAGACTTATTATCATTGATTAAAATAATTAATTTTAATTATATGCCTCGGTTAGAGTAATAGCATATACCCCATTGGGCGTTAAGTTGTTGTAAACTACATGAATGTACATATTTTGAATTAACGTTGGAGTAGAGAAATTCCCTTTAAAAAATATTACGGATCTACAATAGTTATAGTAAACTTCAAAGTATATTTCATAAAAATTACGCGAAATAGCTATTTACAGAATTTTTTTTCTAGCAATTAGCCTCGGTCCTCCCTACAGCATCTGTCGCTGGCTTAGGTCATAAAGAAGTGATCTTCAAATTAACGATTTTATGCATGCATAAATGAAAATAGAGCAAGTCACTAACTTTAAGGCTTTTATACTTCAGAATACCTTGACTTCGTGAAACATTTCTTATTTAAATTTTGTTCGCAATTAAGTCATAAATCTGCACTTAAAACTTCAAACACGTGTTTTGCTGTTCGTAAGAAAAACTAAATCATTTTATTTTATTGGAGGTACCTGGTATCGTCATCATATCCTCATTTGCTTTGGCAATGGGGTGTTCCATGAACTACATGCACAAAAATATTTAATTACTACAAAAATATTTATTTTACTACTACTTTACAAAAATATTTAACTATATTTAATAAAACAGCAAATAAGAAGGAAAAAAAGAGCTCTTTATAGCGCACGCAAATTGAAGCCTTTTTGTCATTAGAGATGTGAGGTTGAGGGATGTAAGTGATTCTGTGCGCGTATTCACTGCTTGATAAGTTGGATACAAATGCGCATTTACCACAAAAATTGTGCATATTTATTTCCCACTAAAGTTAGCATTACGTTTGTATTTCACGAAACATTAAGGTGAACCGATCGTCTCAGTTAGTAATTTAATTACTGATTTAGAACAAAATAGGTTATGTTTCAAACATCTAGCACATGTATGTGATAAAACAACGGTAATAATGCACGAAATTTGAAAATGATTTAAGACATTTGTTTCGGGGTTACAAGAAACATCCGACAAAATATTTGGCGTATGCTCTTTCATCCAAAAGCTAGCTCGTCCTAGCGCCAAAACACGTGTAAGCAATCATTTTCAAAATTTGGGCTTCATAAAATCGATGTTCTTATAATTTATACTTTTAGCACGAATGCATTTATTTTTTTCTCGTGTTTGTTTCACAATAATTATCCAACTTTCAACTTGAAGGTACCAAACGATTTAAAAATCAGAAAAATAAATAAATAAAACCTGAAAGAAATAACAGAATAAAAAAGATTACAAAGCAAGGAGGGGGGGGGGGAATTGTTTACAATTGTTTGAATAGCGTGCATTTATTCTTAAATCTAAGATTGAAATATTTCTTGTAATTAATTTTCGATAACTCGAATATTCTTTTATCTCGAATTTTTTACAAGATTCTAAACTCTAGAGAAGGATGTGGGAACTTCCTATAACTCGAACTGTCATTAACTCGAAGGTTTTAGTCGGAACTTCGGATTATCGAATGTTGACTATTTCACATTATCCCATTTGAAGTTAGTCTTCCTTCCAGTAGATGGCAGCACGAGAATTTTCGCTTCGCTATTTATGCATTAATTTTTATTCTTGTTATAAACTTCCATGTCAGAAAAAGCAATATTTCTTATTATTCGCGGTGGTATTAGATCACATTAATTCAATCAAGAGCGTTTTCCTTTTTTGTTGGTACGTTTTTCTAAAAGTACATTTTAGTTAAAGCGTTTTACGCCAGATTTTTTCCACCTAAAAAAATATATATTTTTTTTCCATAAACATTGGAGTACATAACAATAGTTGATGTTAGCTAAATATAAAAAAACTGTAACGTTAATAAATTTCTGCTATTCTACACAATATCAAAGATATAAAAAGTCAAAGAACGTACTTTCAGAGCTCATAAAATCCGTCATGGAATGTTTCGCAAAACATTTCTTTCACTATTTATTCAAGTTTAACTACTTTATTCTCATTATATGTAAAAATTTGAATTTTTTTAGAGGAGGTGTTCTTAAAATATTTTTACTTAAAAGAGGTGCTTTTTTTTATTATTTTTTTTTTTCATTTATCTCCATTAACATTTACGTTTTCCCCGTTAAATTATGTTTCTGAATTTATGTAAAAATAATACAAAGAGCAAAAGAAATTGCACATTACGAAAGAATTAAAAAAAAATAAATGCATATTTATGGATCAATCAATCAATAGATAGATAAATATGTATAGAAAAAAAATTAGTAAAGTGGGTGATCACGAAGCCAGCTTTAATTCATTGCTTTTGCCACTGCTTTTTCCGAGAAATCAACTACTTAATTATGTCTAGTGCTGCAGTCATAAAAGTAGTAGTAGGTATATGCAATAGATAAATTGAAATATAAGAAACTATACTTTGAAACTTTGGGGGAAAGATGATGGGCAAGGTCGATCAAAATGTAGAAAATAGCTATTAAGAAATTTTATTTTTCCGAAAAAAGGGTAGCACTTTAGAGCAATTTCATGATCAAAAATTCAAAGCATCAATAAAAATTATACCAATTTCCACGTGACAGTGGAAGCCCTTTAGATTATGTAGGGTTAAGTGCACCAGTAGCAGGCTACAATGACATAAAACTCCTTATAAATAGTTTATTTTTAATTCAAAATTAGATATGACACATTCACATATTCATATGTGGCTATCCTCAATCAGCAACCAGTGGTAGTTAAGTTTTGGGTACTTTTTTTGAAATTAGTAATGAGTCATTTCATTTTGAATGGTGCGCCCGTCATCGAAGATTGCGATTCTGCTTATTTTTCAGCTAAGAGGACACGTCTTCTTTAAATGGCAATTGTGCACATATTTATTTCATTCTACTGTAAATTTGAGTAATTTTTATCTTAATGGAATGTCTAACATAATGTTTCAGTGAAAAAGCAAACTCTTGGATCGACTAAAATGTTTTCTAAAGAGGTGGCTGAGCAATGGGTACAAAATTCTGCATTTCCAATAGACGGCCATGGCAGGCCGACCACTGGTTCTAAGCTGTTTGGATGATTTATCCAGTACTCGGCCACCTTCTTAATGTGGCTTTTCATGCTTAATATGGGTTCATCAAATAACTATTAAGTTAAACTACTGAAATGCAGCGACAATTAATTGTTTTGAGTAAAAATTCCCTTTCCAAAGTTTTTTTTCTCTGGAAAAAACAATTAAATTTAGTGTCTTAATTTCTTTTGACGAAAAGGGGCCATCTTTCCGGCATTATATATTGCTTCTAGTGTTGGGAATTTAATTAAAACTTCTGAAAAATAGATTTTTAAATAGACTCATATGTTGAGATAAGATTATAAGTTTGAATACTCATCTAATTATTATTAAATAGTGATTTAATAGTTTTTCTTATCTAATGAAATTGACGAAACGAGAGATTTGACTTCTAATGATACTTATTCGGCAGTTAATAAACATACCCCAATTACAGGGAGATAAGATGCATTACTTTAACAGTTACATAGGCTAAAGGTATTCAATGAGTGTCAATCATGTAGTTATTCTTTCTTTTGCAATTATGCTAAACTTTTTGCTTTACCAAAGGTTCAAGACCCCTATGCTCCATTTAGTCTAATTGTTTCAAATATTGCTGGATTTTTACTACTGATTCTCACCAAATGTTTAATTCCTTGAGCTGTCTTCGATGGGGGATAAGACTTGTGCTGAATTCATTTCAAAACTTGAAAAGTATTTTATTCAAAACGCTTGTACTCCGCTTTTCTTTTTCCTTACAAAGTTTTAAAGTTTGTTTCTTTTCCTTTTTCGCAACAACAAATTGCTATATGTTTTCTTTTCAGACCTCAGACGTTGTGTAGTCCCTCTTTGAAATTGGCAGTCTGCCAACGTTACTCACCAATCTGTTCCGCTTACGTGGTCTGCACGCCCTCACTATGCGGTACAAGACGGCGGACCCGGAGCTGCTCAGTCAATCCACCAGCTGCAAGTCAGCCTCTAGTAATTGGCAGAGCAGGTGGAGCAGATGGTGGAGCCCAAGTCTCTCTCTCAAATTCAGTTCAAGATATAAAAAGTCTATTTTTTTTTAATAGTTTTTTTTCTTATAGTAATTCTGGTTTTATCATCCAATATTCTTACGATTGGCCCATCGGGTATTTTCGACTTAGAGGCTGTCCATAAATGATGTCACACTCTTATTCACCATTTGTGAGCCGAGTCCTCCCCTTTGTCACAAAGTGTCACACGTCACGCACTTTTTTTGTAACAATATATCCTTATGAAAATACGGGATGTCAGACTCTTTGTTACCCCCTCCCTCCCTATTGCCCAAACTGTCACAATTTAACGAGATCCCTCCCTCTCAATGTCCCAAACTGTCACAATATAACGAACCCCCCTCCCTCTCAAAGCGTGACATCATTTATGGACAGCCTTTTATAAAACGTCAAAGAAGATTTTATGAAAAGGTTCAGGGTATGGATATTAGCATAGCTGCGAATTTCATATGGCAAAGCCTACATTTCAGAATTGAATCTATTTCAAAAACCAGTTAACGACAAAATTTGTAATTTTAAGAAAACATTTATATCATGGCATTAAATTATTCCATCGCAATTACAAAACTTTTTATTAGAAGAAATATGTCTAAATATGTATACATTTCACTTTAAAATATAGATTCTTTATAAAAATTTAAATATAAGGGTAAAAATGCTCTTTTGAACTTTCATAACTAACCACTTGACTGGTCTTTGAAATAAACCTCTCAATTAAACTCGCATTGTTATTTCATAAATCAATACGAATTGATCACACAAAATTACATCTGAACCATTGTCACGAAGTAGAGCTCGATAACAAATATTGCAACTTTATCATCTCTACGTGTATATCTATGGTATGAATTAAATTATTAGGAAACTAAAACTTAAAATGTTTTCCAAATGAAAAAAAAAAAAAAAAAAACTTACAAAGTTCATGAAATTTTAACCATAAAATTTAAACATATGGTCAATAATTAGCACTTCATAAAGAACAAATAATAGAATAATCGTTAGCTTCTTTGCATTCAATATTTATAACATTCAGAATGTTCAAAGCATGCAACAGTCCAAGAAAAAGGAAAAAAAAAAAAACGTAAAATATAAAGTCATAGCATGCGCTTTTTAGTCCAAGGTTTTAACTTCTAAATTTGATAGACATTTTTAATTGAAAATAGACACAGAAAATCATTTTAAATGAATTTTAACAGAATTTACCTATTTGAGGCAGGTTGAGGAACCATTTAGAAAAATGATACATCTTTCTGAATAGCGGAAACAAGAGGAATGACAGCAGTTAATTTCACAAATAAAGTGCGTATCAATACACACTAAAAAAGCTTTCCAATACCAATTAAACTCTTTAACAGTAGTGAGAAACACACATATTTTCTGAAATTTAACAAGATGCCATCTCCCACAATTATGAGGAACAGAGAAGTCATGAGCTGCGTCTACTTCCAAGCCTACCACCAGACAGACTGCTGGCTGCACAGCTCAGCTTCGTCGCAAAAGAGCTCAGATCAAATCTAGAAAAAGTTTTTTAAAAACTTCAGGAAATAAACAGGAGCTCTAAATCCGGTGACCAGGCTGTCGAGGCATTCCTATACTTAGGAAAATTGGGAAGTTATTTTGCAAGTAAGGGGGGAGGGAGGGAAGAGATCAACTAAAGAAGTGGCGCGACAAATACCCTCTAATAGTAATCAGAAAATGGACTGTGGTATTATGATGCTACTAGTCTCCCAGTAAACATCCCTAAGTCCCGACAATGAAAGATATTATTGAATTAAGCTCCGAAGTTCAAGAAACTCCACGCTTAAAGAAATAGAAATGGAAACTGCAAATCCGATCTTTACTTAAACCAGAGAGAAAACATAGCACCCACCCGACTCTTGTGAAAGTTCAGTTTTTGTGCGTATTAGTTCTTTAAAAAGTTGGGGGATTTTCTCCGAAAATTTAGTTATGGAAGTATTATTCCTAAACTGCATTCCGACAGTCTCGAGAGTGAAAATCATCTCGTGAAGTACTTGACAAAGAGCTTAATGGAAGGAAAAGAGCAAAACATGGTTAAGACCTTTTCCTGTTTTAATGTTTTTATATAGATGAAAAAAATATTGATTTCGATTTGTTAGTATTCATTCTCTTAGACAGTATTTTTGAGACTTTTCAACAAAAAAAGAGTAAAAATATTTGAAATATTTGTGTTTCAACTAGGGATGCACCGATTAATCGGCCAAAATCGGCAAAATTGGGCCGATTCATCGGCTGAAAAAATATTCTGAAATATTATTCTTTAAATTATACCTTCACTAAGAAACTATGATAAATAATTTTTTTAAGAGTACTAATATCCCTCACAGTTGATATAACGTTTTTAATAAATTAATTCTCCTACTTTGAATAAATATACACATCAACAATGTTGTAGCATATTTCATGTGGCTATAGATTTCTCCTTAGCACAGTGCTTTTAGATCACCTCTAATTTTCACAAAGAATAAGTCTTGAATTAAATTGCTAGTAATTATTAAAAATTTAAACTAAAATTACTCCGAAATTGAAGTGCTCGCCACAGACACCCCCCCTTTTTTTTTTTGAATTTTTATGTCCAACTAACATAATTAATGATGTGTTAATCCATTATTACTGACAAAAATATGAAAATTGGTTCTTTGAAATTTGATAAAATATTGAAATTATTTCGTGAAAATTAGGAAAATGGAAAAATATCTTCTCTCAGAAATAAATTACTTACTCTTTCTAAACTCGGAATTGTATAAGAGAGAAAGAACAGTGATTGTAAAATTGGTGGTATTAAAAACAAACGCCCTTATCTTTAATCGGTTCAGCCAATTAATCGGCAAATTATCAACAGCCGATTAATCGGTAATCGGCCAATTTACTTATCGGTGCATCCCTAGTTTTAACAGTCGTATTTTTTATGTTGTGCCATAATGTAAAGTCATCTTTTGAGGTGTCGAAGAAAAAAAAAAAGTAAAATGGATTTGTTTTTTTAAATATACACAAATGTCCAGGCGTAAGATTTGAGATAAATATTTCCTAAGCACTGGATTAGGAAATGGAAGAGCTTACAGTTGGCTAGAACCACTTTGGTCTAGCAATTGGAGTAAAATAACGTGGAGTGATGAGGGGTTCAGTAAGTACAATAATAGTTCTTTAAGGACCATTATAAAACATATGTAGAGTGTGTCTCCAAGCTACAAATTATATTTACAAATTATTGAATACAAATAATTTAATAATGTACAATATATACATTATATATATATATATATTGTTTTCCCGTTATTGCTAAATCAGTATCGTAATATTCGTAAAAAAATGGCATCCTGACGACTCGAGATCATATAGCAATGAGGGGTTGGAAATGCGCTTACCCGAAGCGCTGAAAATCGAGATTTGCCGGGAGTATACCAGACTGCTCAGAAACTCCTCACATTTTCGGATATGAACCGAAAATGTGAGATGTGCATTGCAGCCGATGGAAAAACTTCGAAAACATACTTTGACCAAAGTACAAGTTTTTGTATACACGTACTTTTAAAAAGATGCTTCACCTTTGTTTATCTTCTTTAGGGTGCTTCTGTGTAAATCACTGCTTCAAGAAAGCATTTCCGACGCCACATTATTCATGATTTCGAATAGTTAGGATGCTCCCTACCCCTCCTAAAGCTTTTGAAATACTCAACTGGGACACCCTGTATATTGCAAACACTGAAAACTTGCTTATTTCCAAACTTCTCAACTATTTTTTACAAAATAAGCAGTAATTCATACAAATCTATACATTAAAAGTGAACTAAGCAAACAAATTTGAAATCGTTAGTTATTTTACATGCTCTTGGTTCAACAATTATTTCTATGACCACACACAATCTAACGAATTTGAATGCCTTGCAATAACTAACTGTCTAATATCTCTTTGTAAGAAAGATGTATGAATCTTCTATAATGCTACTAAACTGGTCTGTTCCTCGATTTCATAGGTTGGTGAGGAAGTTGCATACATGTCATATAATACTTTTAGTGTAAACTTTTAAAATTTAGAACTATCAACTATTTTTTATATTCCAGTTTTTAAGAAACCTAAATATTTGATAACCTTGAATCATCACTGTTTAAGCAATTTTATAAGACAAGGATACATAAAAAAATGTTTTCGTTTCAAAATTACTCACTCAGGATACAAATTTAGTTGTACAGGTAAGAAGAAAACATTTTACAAATGAAGACTGAAAAATATTTTTAAAACCAAAACAAAAAGTATCGGAACGAAATATTTCAAGATGACACAATAAATTAGATAGTTTTCAAAAGTTTAACCTATTTTTGTTTTGCATAAATGATTCAGAAAAAAATAATAATAAAATAAATATTAATACAAATAATATTAAGTATAACAAAATAATAACCTAAAACATATTAATAAATTTAATTTATAATCATAATAATGAAAATAATTAAAAATATATATTAATAAAATAAACAATAATTAAAAATATGATTAGAAATAATGAAATATTTCTGAATATATATTATTACTGAAATATTATTATTATTATTATTATTATTATTATTATCATTATTATTATTATTATTATTATTATTACTTCCTTATCATCATTTTTGTTAACCTAGAATTGCCTGCCAATTTGTTGCAAAGCAAAAACTGCAGTTTTAGCTTTTCGTTTTAAGCTCTTATTCAGTGAAGTGCCATTTTAAAGGCCAGTGGGAGGGGGTGCCATTTTAAAGGGCATCACGAAGTAATTGACGTATGTAATGAGGATGATTAGATCCTTCCACCAACCTTAAGATAGGTCTTTAACTAGAATGCAAATGAAATGAAGTTAAATCCTTGGAGTCCAATTTTGGAAAGCTTCAATCCAATCCTTAATTTCGATTCAGTTGTGTTTCCAAAATATTGTCATTATTAAGTGCAGTTTTTTAAATTGAAATATTGGGAGAAAAAAACAAATAAAAGAGAAATCATTTTCCTAGAGTTTTACTAAAATACACTTTTAGAAAGATTTTAAAAAAATAAAATAAAAATAAAATTAAAAAAATGGCATATAATTTTAGTGTTAATTACTTCGAGGGAAAAAATTGCTACCACAAAATATGTAATTATCAATGTATGCAAAACAAAGAATGAGTTCTCAGCAAACATAGACACAATTTGAATGAAAGCATGCTTTTCATACGATTTCAAATACTGCAGATTTTTTCAACGCAATATGTGAATGTAATGCAATTTTATATTAGCAACAACAACAAGAATCCAACTTCTTTCGGAAAACACAAAAAAAGAAAATAGTTTGTTGATTTCGGACTATTTCCTCAAAATGAATTCAGGGCTATTTAAAACAGACCGATAGATACACTTTTCTCAAACTTTCATTTTGAGGCGAGGGGAGGGGCATATATACTTCACTTCACACTCTCCAGGGTCCCCCGTACCTACCGCAGCTTCGTGGTTTAACCGGGATAGGGCCCTGAAGAGCGCTCTGTTCTTAATTTTGAACCAGAACCTAGGGTCGAGCAAACCCTAGGGCCCAGCACCCCCAGAGGTATCGTTTCACTTGGAGGACTTTGTGACCACGACATTTTTAACGGGGGCATATATACTGCCGTGCTAAGCGCAAAAGTGGTACTGTCTGTTTGCGTATTGTGCGCCTGGCAGCCACGAGCGCTTCCATTTGAAAAAGGGGAGATAGGTTTAGGATGCGCACTTCCCGATGCCTTCAGTTTTTGTTCGCTTGCTACTTCCTCGTTGCATTTCCCCTCTATTTCGAGAAAGTTGGAAGAGACTTGGGGCGTGAGGAGGTCTCACGAAAAAATGTTAGAAAGTATCTGCAGACGATCTCAAACTGAGATATTGTGTATTTGATTCAGGATTTGTTTTTTCAGAATATTAAAAAAAAAAATTCCATTCTCAAATTACTATAAAACATTTCATGTTGGTAACATGAAATGTTACCAACATGAAATCATCAGCAACAAAGGTGGAAAATCAGCAACAAAGAACCACCTGGTGACCGTAACTCATTTTTGTTAAAAAGTACAAATTCAACTTTTGTGCTTAGCACGGCAGTATAGACAATTTTCTGAAGTATAAAACAATAATAGGAAAATTCTTCTCTTCGTATTCCACTTTTGTCACTAACAGTAACTAAAATCGGCTTTTGTAACTAATGACTGATTCAGAAAAAAAAATTAACTGACTGATAACTGAATCAGCGTCTAGAAAACAGTCAACTGCTTATCAGGAAGAGGTATTATTTATCACAGGCCTCAAATGAATTAAGATGTGAAACATGATAATAAGCTGTAAAACATGAAACACAGGAAGTGACATGTCACAAGCCTTTTTAATTCTAAAGGAGGTTTTTAAGTGGGCAGATAAAGGAGCAGCCAGAACAATGATAAAAACCCTGGAGATAAATGAAATAAGTTAATGGGAATAAGATCGCAACCGCTCTTGTGCACAGTACTTTTGATTTTAAAGATTCACCGAAACCTTGAAAAACATTTAACATCGAGATGAGACACCATCTGAAAAAGTGGTAAGGCGACTTTCACAAATGATGTCAAGCTTTGATTGTTACAAAGGATGACAGTTTGTGACAAGAGATAACGAAAAAAGTGACATCACATATTTTGTTTAACATTTAAATAACAATACGTTTATACAGCGTGTTCTGTTTAATCTGCAAGACCTTTATTTCCGCAACCTTTTGTCCCAGATACATACTTCCAGTTGCAAAAATGCTCAACATGAGGTGCAGAGTTGAGATGTTGAAAGTTTGAAGGGGGGGAGTGAAAAAATACAAAATCCAACTTTCCATACGGACTCTAGGTCCCTTAATTTATATTCAGGGGAAAAAAATCATTGAAAAATAATTCTAACACAAAAAAAAACCCATCGAAGAGATATTTGAGTGCAATTTTTTCAATGCCGGTGCAGAAAATGAGATTGAAACGTATCGCCCTGTCATTCTACTGAAGCCGTTAGTGGCATTATTTTGCCTCAAACGCTGTTGTTGACAATGTGTGCAAAGTGGGGAAAGTCACAAAACGCTGCGTTTCATATCTCGGGGAATATTGGTCGTACTAATGTCAAACTTTGTACACATGTGTGTTTTTAATGCTTTTAATTTCCCTAAAAAAAGTTAGAGGACCTGGAATCCATATAAAAATATTGCATTTCGTATTTTTTGACCAAATATTTTTTCGCTTTGAACTTTTATTCCCTTTACTCTGCACCTCATTTTGAGCATTTTTGCAGTTGGAAGCATGCATCTAGGTTGAACAATTGTAAAAATAAAGGTCTTGCAGGTTAAAACGGAATACCCTGTATAAACATACACTGAAGTGACAAAAGTCATGGGATACCTCTTAATATCGTGTCGGCCCTCCTTTTGCCCGGCGAAGTGCAACAACTCGACGTGGCATGGACTCAACAAGTCGTTGGAAGTCTTCTGCAGGAATATTGAGCCATGCTGTCTCGATAGACGTCCATAATTGTGAAAGCGTTGATGGGGCAGGATTTTGGGCACGAACAGACCTCTCGATGGTGTCCCATAAATGCTCAATGGGATTCATGTCGGGCGATCTAGGTGGCCAAATCATTCGTTGGAATTGTCCAGAATTTTCTTCAAACCAATTGCGAACAGTTGTGGCCCGGTGACATGGCGCATTGTCATCCATAAAAATCCCATCGTTGTTTGGGTACATGAAGTCCATGAATGGCTGCAAGTGATCTCCAAGTAGCTGCACATAAGCATTTCCAGTCAATGTTCGGTCCAGTCGCACTAGAAGACCAAGTCCATGCCATGAAAAAACAGCCCACACCATTACGGAGCTACCACCAGCTTGAACAGTGCCTTGCTGACAGTTTGGGTCCATGGCTTCGTGGGGTCTGCGCCACACTCGAACCCTACCATCGGCTCTTACCAGCTGAAATCGTGACTCATCGGACCAGGCCACGGTTTTCCATTCATCTAGGGACCAACCGATATGCTCACGTGCCCACGAGAGTCGCTGCAAGCGATGTCGTTCTGTCAGTAAAGGCACTCGAGTCGGTCTTCTGCTGGAATAGCCCAAGAAATCCAAATTTCTCCGCACAGTTCTAGCAGACACGTCCATTGTACGTCCCACATTGATTTCTACGGTGATTTGACGCAGTGTTGCTTGTCTGTTAGAATTTACGACTCTTTGCAGACGTCGCCGGTCTCGATCTTTAAGTGCAGGCGGTCGACCACTGCGCTGTCCATGGTGGGATGTTATGCCTGAAGTTTCATACTCTCGGCACACTCTTGACACAGTGGATCTGGGAATGTTGAATTCTCTAACGATTTCCGAAATGGCATGACCCATGCGTCTAGCTCCAACTAACATTCCGCGTTCAAAGTCTGTTAATTCACGTCGTGCGGTCATCATCACGTTAAAACCTCTTCACATGAATAACTTGAACAGAAATGAAAGCTCTGTAAAAGCACTGCGCATTTATACCTGTTCTATGCGATGCTACTGCCATCTGAAAATTTGCATATTGCTATCCCATGACTTTTGTCACTTCAGTGTATTGTTATTTAAATATTCAACAAAAATATGTGATGTCACTTTTTTTCCATATCCCCCTCCCTCTTGTCACAAACTGTCATCCTTTGAAACAATCAAAGTTTGACATCATTTGACATCCTGTACAATATAGTGTGACACATGATAAGGGGTGGGTGTTAACATTTTGTGGGATCTAATACTAATGAGATACCCACTTCAGGTAACAAACCTCTGATTACGAATTAACTTAAAAGTCCAAAAAGCTTTCCCTTTTAGAGAATGCTAACTATCACGGTGGATCAATGAAATGTAAATAAAGGAATGAACTGAAGATTTTCAGTACTTCTCTAGCTGTGTTATTTTCCAAAGCTTTTGTTTTTTTTTCCCTCTCCACTAGAGAAAGGTAATTAATTAATCTCGGTATTACTTCGTCCCTCGAGCTGAAGTTCATTTATTATTCGCAACCTTTCGCTTAAATCTGAGCGTAATTAATGTAACAAATAACACCCGTGCGAACTCGATTAGTGGAAGTGATTTGTAAAAGAATTTAAACTTCTTTTAGTTTCGTGTAAAGGCATTGAAAAACATTGCCATCCATTACCGGAAGAATTGAATGTTTTCTTTTATAGGCAAGGGAAAGGACATTCGTTCGTTCTTTTCTCTGTCGGACAATGTGAGCTGCATTGGAAAGCATTATTATTTCTATAAAGTGATGTCACGAATTTTCACGAGTTAATTTTGACTGATATGAACAGCATATTTATAATTTATGTAGAGTGAAAACTTGAAATTTCAGTTGTTTCTTAACCCTTTGACTGCTCAATTTTTTGAAACAAAGTCGCTTAAAAATATGCATATATTTTTATGTATTCAAAAGCAATATCAAATTACTACACAAAATACTAAATACGTAATTTACACAAATTAAGTTAGAAGTTACCTTTAATATGATAAATCTCATAATAAGGTTGAACGAAAAGTTGTACTTCACGTTCTTTACACCAAATTCGAGCAACATTAATAGTTTTTTTCCCCCCAATATTTTTGAGCAACAAACAAGGCACTTTGAGTCAGAGAGGCAGAGTCGGGAGTAGAATGCTTTAAAAATCTGAGAGTCAGAGTCGGTCATTTTCCCTCCCAGTCCGAAGATCTGTCAAGGCAGTGGAGTCAAAAGTTGGACTAATTTAGGGGTAAAGGCGCCGAAGTCGGAGGCTTTTTAAATTCCATAGTTGGACTCTGTTATTTTCCCTCGAACACAAAAAAGTATCTTGACCCATTAATGCCAAGCGTCCCTTTTTAGGGACGGTCCAAAAAAGGGTCTGAATTTCCCCCAAATGAACATTTCAACCAAATAATAGTGTTCAATTCGTACCTTGGTATTGTTTCAATTCATTATTAACATATTGCAGCACCTAACCATTGTAAAGTACGTTCTGTAGCAGTATGACCTTTATCAAAAATTACATCGTTCACAATCTCAAGAAAAAAAGCTACGTTTTCAAAGTTATTCCCAGCTTCCCAGTTTATGTTAATTGCTGATTTTATTTCTTCTTAGAAAATGTCTTTTTAAATATTTTATCGTAGGCAAAAAAAAAAATCGTAAAAAAAGTACGTGCCCTTTGGGGTTTATCGTAACTTTTAAGGGACGAATTTTCTTTCCTTAATAAAAAAAAATACTTTTTACATGATATTTTTTAAATTATTTTTCCTGTCCATTAAACAGTTTGTAACCAGTATACAAAATATCTTTGGAAAAAAAATGTCAAGCATTAATGGGTTAAATACTAACTTCAAGACTTAACCGTAGCCTTGGTTTTGAGCTTACCGAAAATTAGCTTGAGGTTGGTGTTAGTGAACACGCTCTAATGCGTAGACTCTTGGCGGCGGTCAGCAGGAGCTCCCAGATAGGAGGTCACGGGAGGTCACTGTGACCTCCCAAAAATTTCCTTATTCGGCATATTTTGCTGACGATTCTGCAATTTGAAGACAATTTTGCAACATTGAGATCATTTGTTCTTTTCAATTTTTAGAATTGCATTTTTAAAAGATGCCTAAAGTTTTTTCTCATGAAATGTTATGCATGTACGACATGTGAGCATGTTTGTATTTTATCATTCGGTAAAATTGGTACTTCATTCGGTCCATTTATAATTATCCCCCTTCCAAACATATTAGTTCGTGGCGCCCCTGGCGGGGCGAATTTTCTTTCATTCCCATTAATTTGCACAAGAGCGTTAATTAATTTATTATTTATTATAGTGGATTTATTTATTCCCCTTTGCGGTTTTTGATGATGCTTTATTATATTCATTCAGTCATGCAAGTTAGTGAGAGGAGAAAATCGTTTCATATTACATAGAATTGATTTTATACAGGAAATGACAAGGAAAATTTATTTAAGATGGCGCAGATTTATCCTGTTCCTCCATATAACATTTTATTCGAAATGAAATTTCATGCGCAAAAAGGAAAATATTAAAATTTATGCATCGACATTTTTCTTCAGAGGAAAACATTTTATTCCTTCAATTCAATTATCTTGAACACCTTGCAAAAGTCGTATAAAATTTACGCCATTTCGAAGTTCCAAAGACGGAGAAAATGCCTCAAATCTCTATCGATTCACAAAAAGATTTCAATTTTTAAAACTGCAGAAACGTTTTTCATTGAACTAAAAAAGTATTTTTTAACCAAATTTTAATCCATCAAGTATGTTAAAATTTGAAAACTTCAAAACTTGAAAGACCTGATAAAATTTTGAGATTTTTTTTTGCTGTTAAGACTGGGAAAATTAAATAACATAAAAATGGAAAGTTTTTATGTCATTCTCACAAAAATAGTACAAATTATGTCCGATGCTGTTGAATTTTATCAATATTAACACTAGATTGCGCAAGCAAGTCATTTTAACTGATTGAGCAGTATAGATATTACACATGAATGTACCATAAATGAAGGAGGTGGGGAAAGTACCGTAAAGTCGGGTTACTTGAGCCCATTACAGTAAAATGATAAAATCTAGGTTTGGTACTTATTAGTTGAAGACTTGCACGTAGTTCCTCGTTTCTCCTCTAGGTAGAAGCACTCTGCAGTCTCTAATGCTAGTACCAAACCCAGATTTTATCATTTTACTGTGGGCTCAAGTAACCTCCTTGTGGGTCCAAGTAACCCGACTTTACGGTAAGTACAATTATTAATAAATGCATTCATATGTTGTATAAAAAGTCAAAAAATCAAAGAAATTTTGTCATATACTACCGTGCTAAGCGCAAAAATTGTATCTGCAGTCGAGCTCAAACTGACAAAAAACTCGTTTAAGTTTTGCTCCTCCATGTATTTGATTTGGATGATACTTTTTCAAAAAAAAAAAATGTTTCTGATCTCAAATGACCATAAAACATTGTATGTGGGTGAAATACGTCACGAAGAACCACCTGGTGGCGATAACTCAATTTTGTTAAAAAGTGCAGGTACGACTTTTGTGCTTAGCACCGCAGTATACCTAATTTTTGAATCCTAATTGAAATTAAAAAGTAGTCAAAATGACTGCTTGGGCACTCTAGTGTTAATAACTACCGCCCACCAACAATATAATTTTATTTATTCCCCACTTATTTGTGTATAATAAAGTAACAATGGTTTGTATATAAATAATTTATGACGTTGTTTTTAACATTTTGGCCAACTCTGTGCAGTAGAGTGGACGGATAATAGAGTGGTCAAAGACGCCTTTGAAAAAAATTCTAATCATAAGGGAAGTTGTCATTACAGAACGAGCGGAAAAACAAATAATGATTCTAAAACTGTTATCCTGTCTGCAATTTCAAGGAAAAAAACTTTTGTCTTATTATTAATATAATTGTTACAAGAGTGGACGTTCAACAGTTCCAATTTACTGCACTGTAAAAAAAAATAATGTTTTACAGTATAATACAGGTAATTTTATAGTAATTTACGGTAATAAACTGTAAAATTGCTAATTTTGAGGTAATAAACTGTAAAATTGCTAATTTTGAAGTAATAAACTGTAAAATTGCTAATTTTACGGTAATAAACTGTAAAACAGCAGGGTATTAGAAAAAAAAATACGTTTTGTTTGTTGACTGTGGAGTTAAAAATGACTAACTGAGCACAGAAGTTGTACTACTTAAACTTCCTAAACATTTAAACTGATTCAATATAATTGCTTATTTTATTTTCGAAATGGCTGTAAGAGAGTGAACATACTATGCTATAAATATTTTCATGCGAAAGATATGATTTATCTATTATTTTCGGCAGTTGTTGCATTTCAGTGCGATTTTAAATCCCATTCAAGCCCTTATGATTTGAAGTTGGGACTCCCTATATTCTACTCGTTTAAAAACAAAATATTTTTGAGCCCTTCATAAAATCACTTGTTTCCAAACCATTGACTCTTGACTGTACTCAATTAAATGAAGAATGAATTGAAAAATATAATTAATGCGTGATTTTGAAATAAAATCAGAAGTGTTTGACAAGATGTCCACAAGAATGGCCGATTCTTAGTGAATCTAAATTTCCCCAAGTTATCATTAATACAGAATTACGGCAGAAAACATTTTTTTTTCTTTCGGAAAATAAAAAAGAAAAGAAAAAAAATTGTCAAGCGATTAACTATAGAAGCCAATGTTGAATCAAACCAAATGCTTAGCTCTCGAGAAATATTTTATAGTTAACAACACAATTTCACGTAGAAATAATCGTCTGCATGTATTTTTCGTGTATTTTCGTCTCGTCTTCCGGACCAAAACTGGCATATTAATTATATTTTGATCTCTCTAAATTGAAAAACAAAGTATGAAACCTAAAATGTTAATGTATGTATGCAAGTTAGAATCTATTTTCTACAAAACTATATGTCAGTTTTGCAACAGGTATGAGTATATGTTTGGAAAATTTCTACTTGTTTAGATATTTGCGAATTTAAGTTGTAATTAACAAGAAATTAAAATCGACATACTAGACTCAGTCGTTTCTATTCCCATTGAGCCAGTATTGATCAAACACTCTATCCTCGTTTATTCAATGTAATGAAATGCATTACTTTTAGAGCTCTTTAGAAATTGAATATTAAATTTTTATTGTGAGTATTTTAACGCCGAGTTGATAATAATCGTATAATAAGTGAAGTATTAAAAGATTTGATTTCTAAACAATATACGCTCAAGTTCAGTAATCAATAATTTTAAATACTTACACATGGGCAAGTCATTAAAAACATATCATGAATATTTATTTACACAAAAATGACCTCCATACCAATCACTTTTTCTCAATCATTTTTTATGTACCGGGAAAAAAACAGCCGCATTTGCAGCTAAAGCCTTTGAGTTAATTCTTACAAAAAGTTGAATATACATCATTACATAACGGAAATTAGTTTTGTAAGACTGAGAAATAATCTAAAAACATATTTCCGCTAAAATAACTGCAACACAACCTAGTTCAAGATAACAGTTTGATACAATGACTTGCCTAGTCCAAAATGAAAGTTGAATGTCCATAAACTATTCACGTTAAAAAGGTTTATTTGAAGGCATTCAATATTCTAGTTAGCAGTAGTAGCTGAAAGGAGATAACCTAACACGTAAACGAAATGTATTTCATTTTCGAGCAGAGTTCAACATCAAAAAACACATTTTAGCAAAACCACGCTCTAATGTCATTTACCACTGTTCAGTACGACATCCACAAATCAAAATTCTTGGTCATCATTAGAGCGTAAAATGAGTTTGCACATTCAACTCGGCTCTTTTACTAATGAAACGAATTTGATTTGATTCGTCCATCACATTGATTTACGCCGGAGTCGTATTTAATAAGAATAAATGAATGGTTTCGCGCGACGAGGCTTCCACTGGGCTTTACGTGAAACGGTGAAAGCATTTCCCAGTATTTATTCGATATCGATGTGTCTCTGAAGCAAGAACATAACGATCCATTTCAGAAAATTAACGCCGCAGCATTTCCGTCATTACGATTCCAAGTTTTAAAATGAAAATCTCATAATTAGGTTTGCAAAAGGTGTGACATTTTTGTTAACATCTTGACAATGTGACGACGGAAAAAATAAAACAATATTGGAAAATAAAGTTTCGCAACAGAGAAAAGAAAAAGCTGAGATATTCAGAGTTAATGGAAGACAGCTTTCCACTTCTTAAGTGGGTACAACAATTCTTTTTCGCTTTCCACTTACGCGAAAGATTGGATTAACGTCTTGTTGCAGTTTATTCAGCTAGCATGAAAAAAAAAGAGAAAAAGTGGTGGAACCCCTAGAACAATCCTTTTAAGAGTATCTCTTTAGGCCCTCATGTGGTTCCTTTTCGCTAACTTAAATTTTGGGAACAATAGATATGAACTGCTTTAAGAAAATTGTGTTTGAGGGCATGTTTCAGACAAATTTTGACAGCAGTTTGATTCAAGAATGACAATTAGTAGTCTGAATTAACAGAGAGATATGTAAAATTTTGTATTATTTGTTTATATGAACCGAAAGAATGTATTTTATAGAAATCAAAGTGAAATTGACTGAATCTGGATTAAAAAAAAATCCTTTTTGTAAACTGTTCCAGGTATTTTACATATTATCATCTGATTCTGTAACAAATTACTTAAAAGTAAATGCAATGATTTTTTAAATAATACATATTGTAGAGATTCGCATTTCCTACCTTTTAAAGAAAATTGTTCAGAAAAGTGGGATGCAGCTCAGAAACAACATGTTTAGTTTTGCTTGTAACCTCAAAACGTTTAAAACATGCCAGAAAACATTCAATAAATTATGATTAATTAGGCGAACTTAGAAATATCGATTAGGAAAATCAATGGAAATGTTAATTATATTTCTTGTATAAATGTTATGAAATACTTATTTGTGTCCACCTCATTATCAAAACTAGCAAGTAAAGTATTTTCCAAGTACTATAATTAATTAACTCTTTCGCTAAGAACTTTGTTTCCTGTGTATAAAAGCACAGCTCGATTTGATAAAACATGAAATTAATTTCCTATTTTATAGATTGTAATTTATAGCAGAAATTAAAATTAAAACAAAAACCTCATTAACTTTCGTTTTTGCAAATGAAATCAAAAATAAGCAAAGCAAATGCTTGAAGTGAAATAAATGGCGAGTATATTGCACGTCGATAAATTAAGGGCTGGCGCACTCAGGAGAGATTCACACAGAAAACATTGTATTGCACATTTTAAACCCAGACACAAAAAGAAGGGATAATAAGTTTAATTAGTGTACTCGTGTGTTGTGGCATTTGTTGCTTCGAATTGGAGGAAGCGATTTTGAATAACTGTTTTTTTTCTTTTTTAATTTATTCGTTCTTTCGAAAGGTGATTTGATCTAGATTTCTCTTAGCAATGATTAATTTAAATCGGTATTTTTCAGAACAAAATGAATGTAATAATAGGTCTGTAGTTTACAGAAACAGTCTTTGAACTGTCTGTATGTTGGCTATCTGAGAAATCATTATAGAACTGCCCTTTAAGAGTAAGTGAAACATTGGAGCTATTGTTGCAGTTATTATTGGAGGACAGTACAAATTGAAGTACTTGACGACTTATTAAGAAAATTCTCATTCCATTCCTATCTGTATTACAGCTTGAAAAAGTATTCTTTTTAATATTAACCACCTTGCAGTTTATGACGAGATATCTCGTCCATTTAACATGTATTCCTGGGACTGCCCAATCACAGAGTGGTTAATGTAAGAAAACCACAGGAAAGGTATCGAATTTCTGAGCAAGAGTTATAAACACATAGCACGTTAAAAACTGAAACATCAACAATCAATAGCAATGAAATTGATAAAATATTTGGTTGTATTTATTTCATATTTAAAAAAAAAGAACGTATTTTCTTTTACAGCGGGGAGTCATAATTCGTCAAAAAGAGAGAGAGAGAGAGAGAAGATCATGCTTAGATCCACTTAAGTTGCCCTATATCTCAAGTCATTGGCAAAGACAAATAAGAGCACAAAAATTGTAACATTGCTGGCTATAAACAATATGTTCGGCATATATGCTACTATATTCTACCTTTAGTAATGCATAAGAGCACAAAAATTATAACATTACTAGGTAACAACAATGTCTTATTCATTAATGATCGAGGTATAGATAAAAGATGCGACTAGCTTTACTTTTAAGAAAACTCTAGCTTGGAAAAAAATCTCGAGAAAGCAGACGCTATTTATTTTCAAGAGAAAAATTACGAACATGGACCCTTGAGGACATAAGAAACTTAATATCTAGTTTTTATCTTTCATGATTTTCCAGGTTAGGGGGAAAAAAAACATGATATTCGCAGACGTATGATACTTGAAACTATAACTGAAACTAAAACATTTCCAACACATTCCCATGAGGTTATATAAAACTTGAGTATAAAAAGAGAGAGTCATAGTTGAAACACACTGCAGACCAGTTCCAGAAGATTTTGAATTTTCCAGTTCAATAGAAAATTTTGAGCTCTAGTAACTGAAATGAAAAATCTTACTTTTTTTTTTTTTAATTCATGTCAATTCAACGCCGTACAATTTGAGCTTGCTTATTGGGAGGGGCAATTCTGATCAGAACATAGTGCTTTTTAATTGATTATAGAGCAATGTACGATTGCCCAGAATGAAGGCATGTAATAGTCACTTAACTTTCAATTAGAAAATGCACAGTAACTTTAAAACGAATATTGCATTAGTTAGCATTGAAAAATCTAACGAATATATGATATTATTTCGACAATTGGGTACATAGTTCTGCAGTAAAACTTCAATACACTAATAAATAGTATTCATTACATCCTAAAGAAGAAATTGAGGTAAAATGTAAATCCAATTATTTTAATATGTAAATATTTGTACGTCCGTTATGAAAAAAATTTATAAAAACTTCGGTCATCACAAATTTTAACAAGGAAGAGCTTCAGTAAATATTTTAGAAGAATATAATTAAACTAAGTTTCAGTAAATTTTTCCAGCATGCTCAATTGCAAATCATAGAAAATTAATGTCATTTTCAGAAGAACCCAACAAGATTTCAGACACTTTTTTGAGTATCTATTACACATAATGAGCATTAATGCATTGATTTTCTATGATGAATACAGTGGCGGCGCCAGCTATGGGGCAAGGGGGGCAATTGCCCCCCTGTCGGGAACGTCTTGCCCCCCCATCGGGGAAAATTTCGTGCTTCGTCGGGAAAAAATTTCCGACGATCAAATTTTCCGACAGAAATCTGAGCGCCGAAAATGTTTCTGATTCCGACGTATTGGTCGACGTATTCGTTCGAATAAAATCATTGAACGAAAAAAACTATTTTTTTTTCTAAAACATTCTCAGTATTCGACAAATTACACGATTTCAGACCAAGTTCGAACACGAGAACCCTCGGGAAAGCAACAAAAGGAATCGGCGAGCGGCCGTCGTATCTCTTGGACGAACGTTAAGTTCTGCTGGAGAAAATTATTTTTGTTCAGGTTGAAAAGAGCAAATCTTCCTTTTTTTTTTTCTCATCAGCGGTTCCCACCCGCAAATCGCCAGCAGCATGGCAAACGGACATTCATTGTCACTTTCTGAGAATCTGATAATCATCAACGAAAAAATAGCTGCTTAGTGCTTAATTGCCCCAACCTCATTTAAGACCAGCCGCTAGACACGTGTTTCTCTGAGGGCTTTTGTCACCCACCAACTGTCGAGGAACGCAGAGATTTTAGACCCCTTTTCCTACTGGGACGGCGAATGCCGCGGGCTCCCGCCCATTACATAGCGAGCTAAAGAAGCGAAGCACGCAGCCCACCCCAGTTCTAACTCAAAAACTTTTCATTCACGGAGTTACTTCTTTCTTAGCAAAAAGAAAAAAATTGGAACAATATTTGAACGAATTAAAATTTATACAGACAGAATAGAACAGATGTAAATCATCTCCAGAACTCAGAAGTAACTGGGTAAGTGTGTTATAAACTTTTGGAATGCTTTTTTTTACAATAGGAGCAGGAGCAATTTGAATTTGATGTTTTCTTTTTTCTTTCTTTCATTTAAAAATGTGCACATTTAGATAGCAACGAGTAAATAATTAATTAATCTACACACTTTGTGTGTTTGGAGGCGAGGCAACAAAAAAGTGTTGATACTTTTGTTTCGCTCCTATTTTTCTCTCTCAAGCATAATAGTTTATAAGCTAACTCTTTTTATTTATTAATTTCAATTACACTTCATTTGTTTTTCATTTCCTTTTTTCGTTTCGTGTATCCTCTGAAATTTTCAATCCTCATTTTTAAGAATCCCCATTTTCAACCCCAGGCGCAACAAGGAAAGGGGTTATAAAGTTGACGTGTCTGTGTGTTTGTCGATCTGTGTACCTGTCTGTGGCTTTCTAGAGCCTAATCGGATGAACCGATTTCAAAAAAAAAAAAAAAATGTTTGAAAGAGTTAATCGAGATTGTTCTTAGCTATTTCGCGTCTTCGAATGACATTAATTAACGAAGATAGTAATTAAAAAACCTTTAAAAGTTTTTCCCTATTTTTGAAGAGAAAAAATACTTGAAAAGCTAAAACAACGGTATCAAAAGAAAGAAAAAAAAATGCGTCTGATAGAATGTGTTCGGAACTTCCATGTTATATAGCATTCGAATATTAACTAACGTTTTTTAGCAAATGCGGCTTAGCCTTAAATTTATGATATTAGATATAGTATATTACGATTTACGATTGTCTGTCGACGGGAAAAGAAAACTCAATGATTTAAAATGTTTTTCTGCCGCCATTTTCTATTTGCTAACAATTAAAATACTAGTAATTGTATAAAGCAGTAAGAAACCGCTCCTAATCCAGGGCTAAATTGATTTTAGTATGAGGTTTTAAAAGAATACTCAATTTTTCCTCTTTATTCTGCTTTTGCGACTGACAAATTTACTAGTAAGGAGTATCTTTCCTTTTCCGTGTTTACCTTGTCCTCTCGAAAAAAAAAAAAATATATTTAAATTTAAAATGCTTTTGAGCAGTGTAGTTCATTTTAATCTGGGTCGGGGGTTTTAAAAATTTTTAGTCTTTGTACTTGTACTATTTAGTTTTAGTTTCATGGTAAGAACGATTACCTTTCAATCGAATGTACCATAAAAAATTGTAGAACTGGGGACAGGGGGGGGGTAACTAAATTTTTGAATTATACCTGTGCCCCCCTGTCGGGCAAGCTTGCCCCCCTGTCGGACATTTCCTAGCGCCACCTCTGGATGAATAATGATTAAAAACAATGATCAAAATGTAATCTACTGAATCTTGGAAGATTCAAATGGTTCTTCCAGATATTTTTCTGGCTTTTCCCCTTAAAATGTCACTTCCAAATTAAAGATAGCAGATATTGGAAGAGGACCTAGATCCTAGATTCAAGATCCTTGTTCAATCACCTTTCGCTTTCATTTGCTCTAAGAAGTGCACAATAAGATTCAAGGCTCTTTTCAGCTGTCCTAACGAATGACAATTCTGTATATAAACTAAGAAATCTTGAGGAAAGTCCCAAAGGGATACAGAATAACTTTCCAATAATTCCACAAGAGGAAGGACCATTTTACATCACATTTTATTGAGTTTTGGTGGGAGGAAGTCCTGCTGATAGTCAAAATATTTCTTGCACTATCACTCGGATGTTTCAAGACAGCTACAGGCCTGCTTTGGCATAAGTTTATCAGACATTTAAATAACAGAACTCTCTTTATCTTAAATTTCTGAAGAAACCTTACTCAATACATTTATTTTAATTATTTAATATACATTAAACAACTGTAGAGCTTTAAGAGAACAACGAGGATAAGACTGTAAGTAGCATTAAGAGCAAGAATCTGAGAAACTGTCACGCCTAATAGTATTATGAGGTGATTCATGACCTCTCAAATTTTTTCCAAAAAAATACCAAACGTTTATTATCTTATTGAAAGACCAAATCCAGAATGTTTTGTTCTAAAGTAGAATTGTTTAGTTTTTATGGACCCCTAAAGGTTAGTGCGCGGCATGAAAAGTTAAGCGGATTTTTACGACATGGAAATTGCTGTGAGCCAAAACTCTTATCAGGAACTGTTAAACTCCAATTTTCTTTTTATACATGGAGTGTAGAAGGTTGAAACTTTACAAAATGAATGCTAAATTTGTGGTAAGTTGTAGAAGCAAGGTCAAAAAAGGTCATCAAAAAGAGGCATTTTTGACGTTTTTTGCATTATTGAGGTCCATAAACATCTTGTGCATTTCAGTTGCCACGGCAAAAGTAGTGTCATTTGAAAGGCCAGTATAAGCACTTTAAAATATATGCAAAAACAACCGAGGAAAGTTCAACGTGCTTTTAGTTGCGTAAGGCCGAAATATGAAAAATGTCATATTTTACCAATATTTAAACGGTCATAACTTCCTCTGCCAACAACATTTTGAAATAATTTTTTTTGCCAATGTCATAATCTATTCTTTGTTTTAACAGAACAGTTGAGTCCTTTGATGCAAAATGCTTATTTTTTTTTTACAAAAAATGTATTTTTACCTGTGCATTTAAAAAAAAAATTAAGCATTTTGCCTCGAAGGACTCAACTGTTCTATTAAGACAAAGAGTAGAGTATGACATTGGCAAAAAAAAATATTACAATGTGTTGTTGGCAGAAGAAGTTATGACCATTTGAATATCGGTAAAATATGACATTTTTCATATTTCGGCCCTGCGCAACTAAAAGCACGTTGAACTTTCCCCGGTTGTTTGTACATTATTTTAAAGTGCTTATAATTGTTTTTTCAAATGACACTACTTTTGCCGTGGCAACTGAAATGCACAAGCTGTTTTTGAACCTCAAAAATGCAAAAAAACGTCAAACATGCCTCGTTTTGATGACTTTTATTGACCTTGCTTCAACAACTTACCACAAATTTAGCATTAATTAGTAAAGTTTCAACTTTCTATATTCCATATATAAAAAGAAAATTGGAGTTTAACAGTTCCTGATAAGAGTTTTGGCTCACAGCAATTTCCATGTCGTAAAAATCCGCTTAACTTTTGATGCCGCACACTAACCTTTAGGGGTCCATAAAAACTAAACAATTCTACTTTAGAATAAAACATTCTGGATTTGGTCTTTCAATAAGATATTAAACATTTGATAATTTTTTGGAAAAAAAAGTCTGAGATGTCATGAATCACAAGCATGTCCTGAATCACTCTCAGATTCTGGCTCTTAATAGAACACTAAGTAGTTGAGAAACAACAGCTTTTGCGATTCAGTTTCCAACAAATATTTTGCAATGATATAATTAAATGTTCCTAAAAATAGCAACGATTTGACTAAAGATAGCTAAGAAAAGAGTTGTGTAAAAATCATTTGTTGCACAAACCAGCGCAAGTTATCTCTAATGTTACCTTCCATTTAGGGTTCATTTTGCATTTGTAAGGAATATAGTAAGCCTTTTTTTTTATTATGAAAGAGGAGTATGAGAGTAGGTCTTAACCGTCACTACAGCCGTCCATTTACCGATTTTTCCCTTTGATATTTTTTCAATTACCCCAGGAGTAATAGAGTAACTTGATGCATATAAACGTTTAGTTTTCTGCTTATTCTCTTCAATCCACAAACACATTATTTCCAAACTTTTCGAATAAAAAATGTTAGAAACCATTTCACATAACATAATCAACTCACAAATAAGTGCTACATGTTCAGCGGCATTTAGGAAGAAAAAAGTTTCGAAAAATAGCAAAAACTTTTGCAGCCATATTTGCTTGAAGTACATGTGTTGAAAGTCCTGGTTGATGTAAGTACATATTGCTTTTCCTTTTTTGAAAGATTAGCGCATTTAAGCAAAGAAGTAAAAACTAATCCGATTTAAAAGTTTAGTTGCTAGGGTTCCTGTAAAAACGATCAATGACGCACTTCTAGACTGGCAGAAGCATAGAGATTCTATTGTGAATGAATTTTAAAAATATATTGTATGCGGGGAAAATACTCTTTACTTTTCGGAGGTACACGTAAAACTAGGGATTTTATATTTGAACAGTCCTAGATAAAATATAAGTAAAACATCCAGCAAGCATTCTTTCGAAATCGCTTAGAATTTAGAATTTATTGAATAAACTCATGAGGATTTTTCTTCTTCATAGACTACTTTCAATTCATGTTTGAAATATATATTAGGGATACTTCATAATTTCATAGATATTTTGCAAACGTAAAAAATTGAGATTTGAATTTAGACGGAACCATAATTTGGAGCCAACTATCTATTTCGAAAATGTTCAGAACAATAAAAATTAACCTTAGTGTTCTATTCAAACATCAAGCAGAAATGTTGGGATTCATACCCTATCTGACTTTTCTATCATTCAGGCGTGATTTTAGTTTTGTGTCGGAAATACATATTACGCATTCTCCCAAATTTCAAGTACTAAGGGAAAAAAGAATCTGTTTTGTAAAACAAAATTTACTGTCGACTTGATTTCGCGAAATTGCAGGAATATATGAAAGTAAAATTGAGTGTTATGCACTATAATCACAAATGTCGGAGATTATACTCATAGCCATTATTTTCTAAGAATGTGACTTCTTCCGTAACGTGTTTTTGAGACATTATTTGTGTTACAATTTCTGCAAAAAGAGGAAGAGCGGATATTTCGGAATAATTGAGAAAGAGCTCAAAAGCTATACCAGCCAGTAGCTATCAACGTCTTCTTCATTTATTACTATCTCCGACCATTAATAGTGCATAAGAGCACAAAAATTATATATTTACTAGCTATCAACAATGTCTATTCTATTAATGCTACAAACTTCTAGGAACAGCAATGCACACAAAAATTATAACATAATAAGCTATCAACAATGTCTTTTTCAATAATACACAACTAATTTTATCATTAAATGCTTTAAACGTTAGTAGTATAACGTACTACCACATTCATATGTCGGCTGGGTGGCGCTGCCCTTCTACGCCTTGGAATCGCGTTCTGGTGTATTATTGAGATGCAGCAAATCGTCGGCACCCATTTCCTATGATTATGCTGCACGTAAAAGATGGGAATTCTTTTAGTTTTGAATGTCCTAGGCAAAATTAAACTCCTAGTGCAGTTTCGCATTTAAAGAGATCCCAGGTGCCGCCATCTAGCGTCATCAAACTGGGCGTCAAAGTTATGTGTACCATTCACATCCGCGTCTTAATGCTGGCACCTGAAAGACTGGATGCCATATTGCGGGATCGCATTTGGTTTGCACAAAAGCTGAATCCATTACGCTGCCTCGCTGTGAAAAAAAAAAAAAACTTATAATTGCACTAACTATGCTTTGCGGTTAGTTTCGTTCAGTTGAATGTTTGGATTCGTTTGAAGTAAGAGAATATTTTCTTTCGACTTAAAATTTATAGACATCTTTTCAAAGGTATGTATTAAGCTTTAGAAGTATGCACTGTATAATGAGAATAAGCGTAATACACAAAAAAGGAGTATTAATTTTTCAAGCAATACTTTTTTTAAAGTGATATTCGCTTTGGTAAGTTGGGAGATTATTTATTTCAAGATGGCCTGCCGGGTAATGCGGAGCATCACGGTCGGAATACTCCAGTCCATGTATAACAGTACACCGTAAAACTTCGTCCAACAAAGGAAGAAAACCTGGTACATTTTCCATACTCATCTATTTCGTTTGAAAATAGTTAAAACTGTACCTCAATCTTAACCCTACACTGCATAGCGTTGCCAATTGGCTACAAGGACTATTTTTCCTTATGACCATGTATAAGGCAACTCAAGCATAAAAAGCAAGTTTTAGGTGTCTGTAAAGCTAATATAACCATCTATCCTCCAAATTAATGTTTTGAAAATGTGTTCCAATGTTTTCTTATTACACTAAAAAACATATATATGTCTTTCAACGAACAAAAAATCATGCAGTGTAGGGTTAAAAACGGTAAGAGGCAGCATAAAATCTTTACGCAAGGACATAAAATACAAAATACCTGATATTTCCAATTTAAACAAACTTTTGGCTTTTGTGAACACATTCCTAATAGCAAGAATATTTTTAAATTCACTATTAAACTAGTTTCCTGACAAATATAGTGGCCATATTGGGTGTAAGTTGCTCCAAAAATCTGTTTCCCAGTTTCCATTCTATTTTGGCCTTGTTGATTACTCTTTGGTTCCTGTGAAGCATGATCATTTAAGTGTTGATTATTATTTTAAACTCACTCTAACTAAACTCAAGATCCCTATGTTCTATTTTCTTGTGAAAACGAAAATAATTGCCTTCCCTTTCTAGAAGTTCTTGTTTCTCGCTCCGAGTTTGGTTGCGAAACTTCAGCTTATCGTAAACCTTTAGCTGTCATTTAGCACCTCATATATAGTGGTCTCACAAGTCTAAACTAAAATATTATACTACTTTCATCACTCCTAGCTAAAAATATTTGTTTTTCACCGGAAATGCTGAGATTAACTACCTAGGAGTTGCGGCTATTGATAGTGACTGTCTGCTTACTTTGAATAATTTCATCTGTAAAAAAATTCCCAAAATAATCAAACTAATTCCTGCAACACAACTTTTACTAATACGAATTAGGTTGTTTTGCTATTCTGTCCTTTTTATAGCAATCAAAATGCTTCTTAAACGTGTCAAATTAAAATTAGTATTCTAACCTTTTAATAAAATTTCGTTCCTTTCTAAAACATTCTATCCATCCTCTTAATTGTTCTGGAATTTATACAATTAAAAGTAATTGTGTCTTCTTTATATCGGACAAACCAAATATGCTTTAAGATTTGGCTTTAAAAGGCATAAATATTACGTCAAATAACACCAGTTAAGTGAGTCTAGCACTGCATAACACTGATTCTAACCACTCTTGGTTTTAATTCTTATACAAAAAAAAAAAAAAAAAGATGGAAAACCCCCAAATGTGTCAGGTCTTTGCTTTTGAACATTTTGATAAATAATTTTTAATTGATCTTAAGTAATTCCACATACTCCTCATGTTTGGCTTCCATTTATATTTTTTCCCCTTCACTTTTTCACTTTTTGCAGTTTATTAATTTTTATTTATTTTCATTTAAAAAAGCTGTAACTTGTTGCTTCAAATTTACTTTTTACGCTTCTGGTTTATAGCGATGTAATTGACACCCCTTCCTCTTTTTTGTCATATGAGAAAGGAAAAAAAAACATTAATCATTGTCTTTGCTATTCCATTTATTATTTGCTTTCATTATTCATATACTGAAAATAATTTATGTCTCCCTTTCATACAAATTTTTCCTTCATTCTAAGATTCGTTTTTTTCCTACGATTCAGTCATTGAAATTCTTTCTGTTTTAGCTTTATCGGCTTTGTCATTCTACCGATTGATTTTTTTAGTAATAAGAAGGAGTTGACTAAAATATAAGAGGTCATTATTTTACTCAAATATTATTTAACCGTAATGAAGTTCAGAATGAGTTCAACTTATTTTTACAAATAAAAGCTATCTCTTCTTTCCAAGAGAACGAAACAGAGTTGTGGCTATTATTAAAGACATATTGGTTTTACTCTGAAATAAATTAGAGTTTCAGATTGAAAAGTTGAAGACAGTTTTGTTGTTTTTTACAATAAATGTATTTGCTAGCTAATATCTACCTTGGAGAGGGAAAAAAAAGAGGAGAGGAAGGGGGGACAGTTTTTCTACTAAAAAACAATTGTAGAAGACGAGGATCTTGAAACACACACACATTGTATATACAGGGTGTCTTGAAATGAACTGACTGTTTTCAAAAATTCATAACAGGAGAACGATAAATGTATACCGCATTTATAAAAAAAACATACAATACAAGTTGTGAAACATTTACAGCTTTAGTTACATTTCATAAAATTACACCAGCACCAACTACATATTTACACTGAACCAGGATTATTTAGACACGTTTATAGTTTTTCACCTTTTAAAAGTTATAAAAATACCTTAATGCCTAAGCGTTTAAATATTAAGGCAGGCATCTAACTGTATGCTTATTTAAAACCAGAATTTGTATAGGATCTCAATGTATAGTCCAAAGCAGCTTAAGCAAAAATGACTAGCTGTAAATTAATACTACAGGATATCACACGACTTTGACAAATAGTTAAAATCCATTCATTACCCAAAGTTGCAATAATGAGCTTTTTTGAGCTGCCTAGAAACACATCTAACTAAATGTAGTGATTATTCAGAAAACTTATTAATTTTCTCTTCACGAGATATTAATATAACCTACGTTTATTAAGTACTAGTGCTATCTTTCGCCAAAATCGTGATTGTCTCACATGTATTTTGGTAGATGCACTTGAAACTTAATTTTCTGAAACAGAAGCATGGACTAATGAAATTACTGAGCAGCAGGAACAGCCTTCAACAACGGGAACCGTTGAGCGATTGACAATAGAATGTCATTAATTACGTTTTTAGGAACTTGAAGATCTTTACTTTGGGTAAAATTGCCTTCAACTAATTTGATTTCTAATTTTGACGCAATGCATTACGAATAAGAGCATTTTTATAAGGAAAACTCCAAGAAAAGCGATTAATATTTATTAACGGCTTTAATAGGCAGAAGGTTTTAGGTGAAAAAAAAACGGTGAAAAAAACTAAAATTAAAAATGTTTTTAATGGTTTCTAAAATTAGTACTTTTTTTATCTATCTCCGAAATGATTTTTAGTAAAAAAAATCTAAGTAAGTTTTTAAGTTTTTACCCTATTGAAACACAGGTAACAGATTTGTTCTAAAGCACGATATGGATAAAATGATGAAGTGTTTACAAAGATTAACACAAATGTGGAGAGTAGATATAGCAGCAAAAGGAAAAATTAACGATACAGTATTAAACCCTCACTACTGTCAAAAATTTAACCGTCAAATAACAAATCTTATTAATCGTTATTTATAAATTATGGAAAGAACCTTTTAAAATACCGTAAAGTTCCATATATAACAGGAATCAGGATGAAACACTTACGAGAAAAATATTCTTACTCACTGCCAATAAAATGTCTGTGTGAAAAAGGGATATGTTAATCAATTCTTAAAAATCAAGAAAGCAGTCGTCACTCGCCCCACCTGCTATCATTCCTCTAAAATACATTCGTATTTTTGCTTAATATAAGCTTTGTATCATGTACCATTGAGAAATTTCCTCTTCTGTTCCCCAAACCCTTGAAATGCGGTCACTCCCGTTAATCTGTAAATCTATTTTTTTTTCAGCTAATTTTTTTGGTTCGCAAAGAAAAAAGGAGAGCCTGGAAAAAAAACGAGTGGCCACTAATAATTTCTCTTCTACTGGCCATTGGCGATAAGAGAACTTCCAAAATCTTGATTTTTAACTCTTTTCCCTTCCTCTCATGTTTCAGCACTAGCTTTTAGTAAATTTTTCATTGCAAATATACCTTAAAAACATTTGCATATATATTAAAGAAGAAAATAGAGTTCAAAAAGACAGGTGTATATATGTCATTATTTGTATTTGCAGATAAAATATTATTAGTTTGATACGCGAAAAAAAATGCTTCCAAATGAGTTAACCCTCATTCTTTCTCTCTTTTTCCAATGTTTGCAGGTTTTATCTAAACATAAAAATCTATTTTTAACGCTTCAATTTTGCTTTAAGTAATATTATAAATTTCTTAAGCCTCGATTGATGTGTCATACAAAGCGAATTACAGAAGAAAAACCACTAAAAGTACAGCATACCACAAAAAAAAGATGAATTACAAGCTAAAAAAGCTTAAAAATCTGAAGGTTATTAGTTCCAAAAACTCAATAAAAAGCGTGTAATGAGAAAGTTGAGAAATGCTAATTCAACAAAATAAGAAGTATTTTTAATAGAGAAGGGAAGTTATTTGTAAAAACTGAAGTGATCAGTTGAAAAAAAAAATCATACTGTTCTCAATTAAACGGAAACTGTTTTTCTTTGAATCCATTTGATAAGCAGAGCCTGATTTTGAAAAAAGAAAATAGCTTTAGCAGCAAACATTGCACATAAAACACAGATTAGTAACTAAGAAATGCATTATTTTTTTCTGTTGGAATTTTTTTCTTTTTTCCGGGAGGAAGTAAATCAATTCGGGGGAAAAAAATAAATAAATAACTAAAAACTCCACCCACCCCCATTTTTCCGACCCCCATCTCTAAGTACTACCTGAAGAATAACGTATGTATCACTATTACATATGCTATAGTAATATGTGTACATATTTTTTCTATATAAGTTTTACTTTTCAATAGCGTTTTATTTTTCAACCTTTTTTTTAATTCATTCATGTACACATACATAAGAGCAAATCCGTTTTAGGCATTACCATGTGATACAAAAGAAAACGTAGTTGATTTATTTTAGTCCCCATAGTATTGCAACATTTTTAATGTCCCTGATAGCGCCGTAGATCTTTCTCTCCATCACACAACCATTATCGAGTAAATTCAGCTAGAGCGGCATTGCAAAATCAAATTTCAGTCAGGCTAGAAGTACTTAAATTTTCACTTTAAGAAATTGGGGCACTGCAATATTTAAGGTGTAGTAAAATCTCGTATCAGATAGAAAGGGGGTTGTCTCGCTTTCTCAATTTTTAAGACTTCTAAAATAAACAGCCGTCTAGATGTCCGTCTGAACTGATCAATCCATGCGAATGAATAGATACGCTGTATTAAGAGGTTTCAAGTTTCAACTATACTGATGAAAGCCTGTCTGAGAAAATTATTTTGGGCATTGAAGCTATCGATTAACTAGTTTATGTTTCGGCTGTTTTCTACTTATTGCATAAAGAGAGAAAATTATTTTTTAGTATAATTAAACTCAGGACGAGAAGCACTAAAAATGGCGACAGGTTGTTTCGTATTTTTATACAGTCGCAATTCTTGAGACAATAATTTGACTGTGCTGGTAAATTTATTTACGACACGAATATATGAAGACTTTATTAATGTAGAGTAACTTACTTATTTATGTATCATCAAAAATGACGAAAGGAGTAACAACCACATAAAGTATGAGTTGAAGCATTTAAAAGAATGGTTTTGAGTATTAAATATATGCAGACGATAAATAATGAAATACAATTAATTTGATTGTAAAAAAATGTACAACACTTTTTTTTTTGAATATTAAAAGAATGCAAAACGATAAATAAATAAAATTAATGTGAGTATGAAATAAAATATGCAATAGTTTTGATGTGTTGGATAATTTTGTAGAGGAAGATTAAGCATAAGCATACTACGCATTGAAATTGCTGCAAATCTATTAATGTCAAATTAGAAATTCACTCCATTAAAAAAATGTAAATGATAATATCATTTAATGTATTATATTCAACACAGTAGAGTTGCATTTTCTATTTTATTTAGTCAAATTAGTGTGGACGTTTAATTAAATTTGTAATAACTACTATACAATCATTTTAAATGTGTTTTGAAAAATGGAATAACTGATGAAAGTCTGCTCATTACGGATAGCAATCTCTCTAAAATACGAAATTGAGTTTTTCTCCTACACTTAACAAACGAAATATATTATAGACGTTGACATTGAAATGAAAGTTAAATTTTTAACTATAAAAATGAATGTTAAGTTAAAAATTCGACTCTAGCACCGAATGAAACTTCCATCTAAATTTTGACGCATCAGGGGAATAAAATCTCTTTCAAAAGCCCGAGGTGATGAATATTTTAAAGTAAATTGAGAAATTTGCGACTTTTCTGATCAAATTTTGAAATTTCTGGTCTTTAAAAAACACTTTAAATTATTCTTCAGCTACGGTAAGCATTTATGGAAAACATCATAATCTAGACGACCGTATTCAGCCATTAAAACATGGAACTATATCTTTCCATTATTCACATTAAATAGCAACACGCAGTATAAACATTTTTAAATAACGACTTACAATAACTGAATGAATACTTTAGCTGAAAAATTGCGTCCTAAAGCCTGTAATTTGTGATTTTGATGAAAACATTTGATATAAAAAGAAACATTATTTCAACGTTTTGCAATTTGCATGTAAAAAGTACAATAGTATTAACCTTTATAACTTAAATCCTAATAGTATTATATCTCTTTAACCATATAATAGCCTTTTTTAGACATCGCCGCATGCATACAAACATGAAAATATAAATGAGAACATCACAGAATATGAATGGTTAGTTATAAGTAATCACGCAATATTTATTATACATTAGGGGCTGAAACGCAAAAAAAAGGGGGGGGGATACAAGTAACATAAGTATTAGTTAAAATACAAAGTTTATAGGAAAAATGGTTCAATGCAACCGAAAATAAATACGGGCTTTTGTTCCATTCCTAAATTCGAAGCTGAGGTACAATAATTGCAGTACTTATCCAGGGGCGCAGCGAGGGGGGGGGAATACCCCAAGATTAGTTTTATAAAAAAATCCATATCATCAAACCTAACACAGCCAAAAAGTTAAAGGCTTTTATGACCCCCGTCAACCCAGACGGTAATAAAAACGAATCAAAAAATGTTTTTCGTAATAAATTTTTAATGTATTTAAGTTTAGTTGGCAGCTGTTAGGTCCTCAAATTGTTGGGAAAAACTATTTTGATGCTTTCCAAGTGTTAACCATTTTGTGGCCCAACTGAGAAATCAAATCGTTAATGCTAACACCTTTCCATAGATATTTGTCCATTTCTAAGAACCAATTGAACTACAATAAAACTTCTAACAAGGAAGACAGAAATAGCAAGGAAACATTTAATCAAAACGTCCAAAGCAAATTCACAATGCCAAATAACCTTTGTATGGTATTATTATACGTGAAGAAAAGATATTGTTAGGTTTCTTTTTTTTTTTTTTTTTTTTTTTTTGTCCACTAACTTTTGTCGTTTGTAACAACAAAATTTAATGCAAATGAGCATGTTTTGTGGTCCACACAGCTGGATTGGAATTGAAAACACAATAAGTGTTCTTTACTCGTTGTTTTTTTTTTTTTTTTTTTTTTTATATATATAATCAGAATGCATAAATTATTTTGAAATGAAACTTTTATCATTAGATTGTTCCCGATTTTGGATCAGGCGGGTGGAGCGGCTTTCTTTTAAAAATTAGGTACGTAGTTTTGAGTAGACTTGTAAACATTTAGATTTTAACAATAATCCGTGAAAACTAGTATAAACTAAATGGGGAAATTAAATTATTAGTTATCACTAATGTCAGAATATCAGTTCATAATTTTGCATTTTAGCTAATCTTAACTGAACAGTATTTAAATTAGGCATATTAGATGTTTTTCTTCAATTTCATGAGCGCAAAAGTTCAATAACTGCAATTTTTAAATGCAAATAAAAAATTAAAAATAAATAAATGAATTATTAGGGGGGGGAGGAGTCGAAATTATAAAAGCACGCTTAAAATACTTACAATAATTTCATGTAAAAATGTTTTGTAATGCTATTTTCAAAGCCTGCATTTTCAGTTGAGATAAAAACTACATTTCTGAGCTACGTAAAGTCAAAAATCAATTTATTGAGAACAAATGTACAACCAATGTGCCATATTTTAAAATATAGATTCATACAAATAATTCTGCTAAAAATCATTTTATTGGCACTAATAACTGATTCAATTCAATAGGGGTACTGTGAGTGTGATTGCGCTTACAACATTATAGTATAATTATTTCAAGAGCTATCGACTGCGAAGTTTGCAGCGACGTACAACTGACAAAAAAGTCGTACACAAATGACACGTGCTTTTCCGCCGCATTAGTTTTTTTTTTTTTTAATTCGAGGAAATAGTTAATAATTGTGCTGATAGCATACCGCACAGTAACAGCTCTCATTGTACAAAAAATAGTTTTCCACGGTATGCTTTAATTTAGATAAACCACAATGTTGATGTAGTTTTCCAGGGAAGATTATGACTTTAATTGACGACTTTAGCACCGCCAGGGCCGGATTAAAGATTTGGAGGCCCATAGGCATTTGAAATGAGGGGGCCCCTTCACCATATGGATTTGATAAATGAGATTTTAAATAACTGATATATATTGTGCAAATATATTTTAATCATTTAAAATTGTTATTATGGAATACATAATCAATCATAATGATTTATTATGTTACAGGTGTAAATAGTGTTAATGGTGAACAAGGCTTAATTTGAATAAAGAGTAAAGCTTCTGCACTTACAAAATTTAATATTTTAGGCGAAATTCATGCTATTCAAGCGATAAAATAAGCTGTGGGTACTTTTGGACTTTAGCACTTTTTTTGATAGAAATTATGCCCTGGTGATGAGCAAGAAGTTGGCTGGCAGTATGAACGTTTACTTAAGTTCTATTCGCAAATTGCATCAAATAATGTTCTTAACATGCAATCGTTTAGCTCAGTGCCATCTAAAGTTAAGTTTAAAAAAACTAATAAATACGCTTTTAGAGTTAATCAACCTATATTTCATGACACTCTAACTGATTTCCCTCTGGTTTTCAAAACTATTCAATATCCACTAAGTTTACATGCGCCTGCAATATATTAACATGTAATATAGTTTAGCTTTTAGTATATATAATAGTATATTAAATATATTACTTTTATATTTGTAAAGAACGTGAATTTTATCTTTTATTCAGAGTTACATACATACAAATAATATCACAAAAGAGTATTAAAAAGGATATCTTCAGGATTTCTCGGGGCCCTAATCAACCTATATTTCATGACACTCTAACTGATTTCCCTCTGGTTTTCAAAACTATTCAATATCCACTAAGTTTACATGCGCCTGCAATATATTAACATGTAATATAGTTTAGATTTTAGTATATATAATAGTATATTAAATATATTACTTTTATATTTGTAAAGAACGTGAATTTTATCTTTTATTCAGAGTTACATACATACAAATAATATCACAAAAGAGTATTAAAAAGGATATCTTCAGGATTTCTCGGGGCCCTTTTAAAACTCGGGGCCCGTAGGCAACTGCTTACGTTGCCTATTTAGTAATCCGGCCCTGAGCACCGCACAAGTATTTCTACCGCTTGGTATTTAATAATCAGTTAACGTTGTTGATTTAATTGCAGACGTTTTTGCACAGAATGTGTAGTGCACAATTTTGTAAGCCAAAAATAAACAAATTCAACAAAGAATATTTTATTTAGACCTAAATGTCTGAGCACTTACATTAAAAATTCCAAAATGCTCCTCGGAAAAGAAGTGCAATAGGAATAGAAGGCAGTTTAATGGAAAAGAAGAGTTCTTTTTTACGGAAATATAAGTTGGTCGAATCGAATTTTAAAAGAACTTCGTATTTTGGAATTAAATTTCACAAAAAGCAATCCTTCCGAAATAGGCATCGTAGAACAAGAAACAAAGGGGCGAACAAACGAACTTCAGAGAAATTGACGGAAAGTGACGAGAAGGCAAAACGACAATACTTCTCTTTCGAGAAGGGAACTCAGAAACGAAATAAAAGCATTTCAAACCTTTCGACTCCATTTGCGGTGAGCTTAAGGATTTTCCGAAAATTCTTACGGATGGAAATAGATTTTAGAATACAAAGAATGACGAAAAACAAAGACATTACTGTCATATTATTAATATAGGCATGCTTCGATTACACACTTATACACCTGGAGCAAATAAATTTCCTAAACTTTTTCCAGTTGTACCCATGCTAAGAGGGTAGAAGTGGTGAATGCAAAACGTAAAAAGGTAGTAGATCTGAATCCAAGAGAATCCGAGAACTACCTCCGACCACGTTTCCAGTGGAAAATCAGCCAGCGGCCAGCTAAGACATAGCTAAATGAGTTCAGCAGGGGAGGAAAAATAGCGAGGATATTTAAAATCGTGTTTTTGTTCATTTTGATCTGAAGCACCTTGAATCGAAGGGAGCAAATTAAAAATAAAAATAGGGCAAAAATTAAAAATAGCCTATCTAGGGTTTGAACTTTCGAATTTGGTAAACTGAAATATTTACAAAGAAATAGATTCATCCATTTCCGCCAACAACTTGAATAATCGCTTTTCCATCTAAGGTGAAAGGTAGAAACTGGTATAGTATGTAAAAAAAAAAGGTATTTAACAATTTTTAAGAATTTAGTTTCTTCTTCCTTAATTGTTGGTTGGTTGGTTGGTTGAGTTCTGACAATCAGTGAGAACGACGCCTTTAACCCTCGTGGGTCCCTCCCATTTCAGTTACACTCAAGACCCTTGGGGTCATAAACGACCCCAATGATTCCTTTAATTAATTTATTATGATTATTGAATGTTACATGCATTATTTCAGTACACACACTTTTTAATGCTAAAAAAATAAAAATAAAAAGACACAATCAAAATAAAATTTAGTTTAAGCATTAAAAATTAAAAGTTTAGAGCAAAACTTACAATAACTGTAGATTTATTTACAACTGTTACAGACTTGAAAAAACATGATTTTTTGCAGGTGAATTTCAAACACTTATGACGTTTTTCGATGCATTTTCTGTCCAGTTCTCTTGGACAAAAGTTGCAACGTCCTCTTTTTCTGGCATTCTGGGGAAGTGACCCCAAGGGTGTGCAAAAAATGCAGTTCGAGAAAAATAAAACACTATAATAGCATTATTTTCAATAGAAAACTGGAAAAATAAAAGCCACAAAATGCCATTAAAAACACATGGTTGGTTAACAAGATATATTAAACAGAAATTGCATTGGGGTCACATATGACCCCAAGGAACCCACGAGGGTTAAGATATTTTCCCACCCTGAATATCTTAGAATCATCCCAACCTTCAAATTTATACATGCAGACCCATGCTGCCGCCATAAGACAGAAAGCCCCATCTCCCACGGAAAAAAGATGTTGGGAAAAATTAGCGACATAAATTTTTAACCTTCATAAATGCTATTATATTTTTAAAAAAAATGTTTTAGCTCATAAATAGAACCCTGGAGGCACAAAATTTTACGGTTTTTTGATACTACATTTATGAACGAACAACAAAAAATCCGTAAAATGAATTGCAACAAATATTTTCCCTTGGACATAGCCCAGGTAGAACAAAAAACGTTGATACGTTTTATAAACGTTTTTTATCGGTTGTCACAACGATAATAACCATTTTACAACCTTTAAGAAACGAAGTGTGCTACTTGGGAGGCTTTCGTTCTTATGTCGGCAACATAATAAGTGACAGTAAATTATTAATCTTTGAGCAAAAAATACAGATAAAAGATGGTGCTATTGAGAAGAATGGCATGCGGAGATAATTTTGAAAAATTCATGAAAAATGCAACGACACCATGAAAAGCAGGGTCACAAAATGCAGTCACTGGGACATCTGTTTAAAGATGACTGACACAGAAAGGAATGAAAAAGCACCCATCTAACAACCCTGTAAGAGCACGAAAGCGAACAAGACAACAAGCAAGGAGTGCTAATACTGTTGAAAGAAACACAAAAATTATTCGTAACTGGGAAATCTGGAGAAAAATATAACAACTGGATAGGATGAGAAAGAACTGGAAAGATGGAGGATTGGAAAAATCGGTATACTGTAAAACAATTCCTGAAATTTTGCGGCATAAGTACTGGCAACCATACCACGAGTACATTTTACTGTTAAATCCTATTTTACTGTATATAAAGAAAATACAGTGCATAGTTGCGCCGATTAAAAACACAAATTTCAAGCTGTGGAGATACAAAACTTGATTTCTTTGTTTTGCGTTGCGGCGCAGTGCCCACCACACTGAATGGGACTCGACTGAGGTGCGGAAAAGGGGAATTACACGCATCACATTATAAGTTACACGGATTACCAACTATTCAGATCAAATGTGGTTTCAACTACATTTTGCCAAGTTTCCTGGAAAAGGCGTTGCATTGGGTTGGAAACTACATTTTATGAACTAAGAACTAACGAAAAAAATTGCTATTTTTGAAAAAAACACGCCTCCAAGAATGAAACTGCTGTCTCTAGATGCGGTAACGTGCTGTTCGATAACTGCTTGTAATTTTGCCTAAGCTTTCCCGAAGGGTTATTGCAGTTTCGTATGCTGTAAGGAAAGCTGAACCGGGGACTGATCAAATTCATTCAACAAAAATCATTGTCAAAACAAAGCGCAATCGATTCCATCTAAAATAATTCAGTTAACAATATCATTCATATAACCTTTCATAAATAGGTGAATCTAAATTTCAATAGGCATAATTATAGACCTTAATTTAAAAACGTAAACAATTTTCAATATATTAGATTTATCATAAGAAAAGTTTAAAGTAAACATTAATTAAATTCTTTTGACTAAAAATCATTAAAAAAACAAAACGCCAAGAGTTCTAATTAAACTCATTTGTTTAGAATACGGAGTTAGAATTCTAGCTCATAAACAGAAGTGAAAATTTAAATTAATTACTGTGAAAATATGTAAACGTTAACAAGCATTTTGTTAACAAGTTTTCACGAAGAAAAATATTTCACTATTATTTTCATTCTTTTCGGTAAGTGCTTTAGTTATAAAATGTCAAGAAAGTTTAAATTGCATAGGTTTTCATATTAAAAAAAATAGATATCATTAAGGATACATAAATATTTCCAGAGTTTTTCATTACTTTTGAATACGTTATTTAAATTTTATTTCCGCTATATATTTTTCACAAAGAATTAGAAAAAAAAAACAGCAAAAGAAAACCCATTTCCACTTGTATTCCTAATATATTTCGAGAAATATATTTTTGAATGATATTTTAAAAGCGTAATGAAAGAGTTGAAAAAACATTTTTCGGTGCAATTTCTTACAATCTGAAAAATCTTTAAAACGTGTTAAATATTGTAATCATGACATGGAAATTTCAGGCAAAAGTATTGATCTACTTATTACGAAACTACATTTAAAATGGAAGATTTAAAAATTTTATGCTTTTAGCAAAACACAAGATCAGTTTCCTGTTAAAAATTTAACTGGTTGTATATGTACTTGTACATCTGCTAAAAATTGATTTTTCTTCCTTAATTAAATACATCAAAGGAAGAGAAATAAGCTCCACTTTAACAACATTTAAATGAATCTCGTTTTCTGTTAATCGCGAAAATAATCTTCAATCTCAAGTGTGTTATAATAATCTACTAATAAAGCCTTAGGTTAAAAAAAAACTTAGAATTTCGTTAAAATTCATTTTCATATTAGTGTAATGCACTGTGAGGCCTCATTGCATTGTTAGGTTAAAGAAGTAAAAACTAGATTCTTGAAAATACATGACATTACACACCTGTAATTCAACGCCATTAACTAAAGAAACAAAAATAGCATCTGTTTGAATACTTGTAATGAATTGGAAGGGAAAAAAACTGGAACGAAAATATGTTATTTATAACTGCATAATACATCGACTTCAGTCAACAAAATTTAAATGAGAGTCTGGTTCAAAATTTTCGTATGTTTTTTTCCCAGTTCAGTTTTTGGGAAAATAACGCATTTGACGAATTCTATGCAAAGTATGCCACTGAAAAAATTCTAAAAAACTTTGTAAACACTTCAAAATGTCAAAACCTTTAGCACTGAATTATTTCTTGTCCCGACAAAACATGTGAATGAAATTTTTTATTCACTATATTGTGCTGTTTGTTATGGGGTAAGAAACTAGCACACGTATAAGTTTCCTGGTTTTATAGTGATAATGTCACCTTGAAAATGCTGCCTTCTTTACAAAACAAATAATGTACAATTTAAAGCAACAATACAGGCAACTAACTGCTACCTCAAAGAATTTTTACTCGCACATTGCTCTGTAACTTGGTTTGAAATCCCCATTTTCGGAAGAATATTTTGCGAAAAAGTTTAAAATTGTCCAAGTCGCAGTTACATTTTCCCTCTCTTTGTATATGACTTATTATGTCTTTTTAATCCAACAGCTATTTGATATTTATGTTTATTTAGGTCAGAGTAACAGTCTAAAAAGAGAAATCAAATTTAAAAGTACGTACATATGAACTAAATGAAATTTATGTTATTAGGGAAATCCAAAGTTTTCTTTAAAAAAAGCAATATTTCTCAATCGCAATGTATTTTCAATATTTCATATATAAATATATATAAATATTCCTCTGACCTCCCAGGAGCTTTACACAATCAATTAATAAAAAATAAAATAAATAAAAGAAGCTTTTACCGAAGAAATTGCACAAAAGGTAACATATTAGGAAAGCTATAATCCATATTAAAGATAAGAAAAAAATAGTGTGGTAATTTTACAGTGATTATTAATTCATCATAGTTTATTGCTTTTGCACTTTTATTACTTATAAAAAATATCAATTTTATTCTGCTTCTCTTAATAAATTGCACAAATTAAAAACATTTCAACCTTAACGGGCACTAACTATTATTACTTTTATTTATGTATTTTAAATGCGAAATAAAGCTTTTGCTATAAACTTTAAGGTACTCATTTCTAATCCAATTTTACGAAGGTGAAAATCGGATGGTATTCAAGTGAAGGGTCAGGGGGAAAAACCACGGTAGTCCACTTTTTGTTGAATTTAAACTGATGCTACCACCTGTTAGAAAAATAAGTGTAATTTCGTTTAGTATATGCAATACTCGTGAAAAAACACTGTAGTCCATGTATTATTGTCATTTTAGAACAAGCATACTGGGGAAGTTTATGAGTTCGTAAAGTTTAAATTTCGTTTTTCTCAAAATGAATCAAATGTGACTACCGTGGTTTTCCCCCCTGACCCTTCAAGTAGAAAAAGTTTTAATACGGTCCATGTGTAGCTAAAACATAATAAAACAGGATGGCGATACAATGTTAACATACAACTGCAGCAATTGCTATCTAGCTTGCATTTCAGAACGAATGAAATAAAAAATCAAAAAGCTTAAAATTAAAACTTTGTTAAGGTGTCCGAAAATGTTTGGCGCCTTTTTTTGTTTTAGAAAAAATATCTTTAGAAATATAGCAATTGCAATTTTTAATACAGATTTAGTGAAATTACTAATTAAATTTCGTGTTTAAGAATACTTCCATTAAATTCTTTAGAAATCGTAATCAACCACAGAATTTTTGAAAATGCTCAAAATTTTCAAAAATGCTATAAAAGCTTTTTAAAAACTAATTGTAATAAAAATATCTATTAATTTCTACCTCATGAATTAAATCAAAATCAATATCTCAAAAATGGGATAGATACGTTGTAAGAAACATTTTCGAGCTCATCGAAGCCTCTTTTGTCGTTTTTTGTCAAATATACTACATTAAGGTTTTTAGCGGAGGCAAATCATATCTAATAAAATATCTCTACTAGGATTAAAATTTGGTGTATTCCCAAACGACCAGTATATAGATAAAGCCTGCGAAGAAAATAAATACCTTTGTGCGATAGATGTAAAGTATAAATCCAAAGTTAAAAAATGCACGTTGAAGTATACCTGTATATTTGTGCATTTTTAACGTTGGATTTATACTTTACAAAGTCTGCGAAGTTTCATAAATTTGGGATGAAAATAGTCGGAGTTATAATTCTTGAAGTGAACAAATTCTAAATCGAAATTAATGTTGATAAAATTGCATTTTAAATTCAAACTTTCAGTTTTAATGTATACAGAAAAATCCCATTTTAGCAAAGTTCGTTACAGTACAAATCCCGTTTAAACTATCTAGGATAAATATCATCGTTCGTAATAACGGCATAACAAAATCTCGTTGTAGCGATATGATTTTGCTAGTCCCTTGAACTTTAATAAAACGGGTACTATGCAAATTGTAAAAGTCAATACGTGGATTTCTAATGAACATCAAGAAGAAAATTCAACCAGTTTTGATACAGCTGAGGAAATGATTAATCTAGTGTATTACGACCACCAGTGTAAATGAAATCTGGTCAAAAATAACTATTTCAAAAGGTTCCAATACCTTAATTACGTTCATATGTAGCTAAAGAAGAATTAGAAATGATGGTGTTACAACTAACCCATATGCAGCTGCAGAAATTGCTATTTAACTCACATTTTAGCACGAACGAAACAAGAACTCATTAAACATAAAATTAAAGTACGTCAGGATTTTAGGGAGAGCTACAATTTATTTATAATGAGTAATGATAAGTCTGAAGCACATTACTCGATGAAAAGAAATGTCATAGCAAATGCAAGCTATTTTAGAGTTGAAAACCTGGCAAATAGAGTTGTAAAGTTACCGGAAATTTTGAGGCGGCGAGGAAAAAAAAGCTTTTCTGGTTTGTTTCTGTAAATTTTAATTAAATGTAACATCTTTAACAAATTAAAAGGTTGTTTCTCAATACTTGTAGTTTCTTAGAACATAAGAAGTGTAACATATTTTAAAATACAGGCACTTCGTATTATTTTTTTCTTCTAAAACGAAATATAGATAAAACTTATACCATTAAAATTAATTATCATTTCTGTTTCCAATTTGTTGGTAGCTACTTTTACTTATTATTTTTGTATTAATTTATTTTTTTTAAAAAACTCAAAAAAAAAAAAAAAAAAATCCAAATTAGTTAGTTCACCTTTCAGCAATTTGGATAGGATGTGATTTTTGTAATTTGGGAAATCACGTTCTTTCTTGGATTTGCATAATGAAAATTGACGAATGAAATTTGACGATGAAAATTAACGAATGCTATATAATGAACAGACCCAGAGGCAGCTGAAGATATTAGCCCAGATCAACAAAATTTTGCACCCATGCTAACTATAACTTTAGGTAATTTTTCCGCAGTATTGGAACTTTGATACAAAGAAAATGTTTTTTTTTTTTTTTCGATGCATCCTAGTGTACATATTATACACACACACATTAAAGAAACGCATACTGAAAGTTTAACTTAAATACATCCACTAACTGATATCATTAATGTAATTTGGTCTTTTGTTTATGTAAGCAATTTTGGTGAGAAAAGTATCAAATACTTCGATGCAGAGGGAAACTAAATCATTTTACAGCTTGCATCAAAGTAAGAGTTTTCATGTGGAACACATTGAGCATAAAAAGTATTTAAAGAAATAAAACTCTGGAATATAAATGTAATAAATTTCTAAGCACATTATTTTTTACTAGAAATTTAAAGCTCTTCAATTTTTCCGAATGGAAATTAATCCCTTCGGAAAAACCTGAAAAGAGCTATTCTCCTTCAAAATTTTGTTTCCGAATTTTGTTTTCGACTATTCAAAACTCTCTAAACAAATATCAGTATGAATCAGAAACTATCTCTTAAAAATCATCCATTACATCGATGCAACAATTAGAAGAGAGATAAAATTTTGCAAAAGCCACTAATAAAATAAATTTGTTGTTAACATTTTTTCTTCAAAAACACTACAAAGACATAATGTCATTAATTAAAAACTTATACATTCACGCAAAATGCATAAACATACATACTGCATCTATTCTAGAAAAAGTATCAGGATATATTTTATTTTTCAAAGAGAAAATATATATTAGCTACAGCGAAACTTAAGCAGAAATATCACTAATCTGGAATATAAATGAAGGAAAAGGGGGAAAAAAGATGAAAGTGACCAAAAAGTGATTTCGAAAAAAACGAAGAACAAAGTTTGATTTCTCGTAACTCCTTGTGTAGTTAATAGAGTTTTCATGCACATTTCGGTCGATTCTCATCTTTTTTCCCCTTTGGTGTTCTACTAGATGATATTACTCCTTCATAGCCCCTAGATAGCGCTAATATCTCAAAATTGACGAAAAAGTGACTTTCATATTTTTTCCCCGTAGCCGCCCTTCAAATACTTTAAGCACAATTATGTTTATTTCATTGAGTTTTAGGTTTCATGTAACAATGAAATATTTTTTGTTCTAATAAAGATTTTCGACCACTTTAAAATAGCTATATTTGAAATGTTTAATGAATTTATTGGAGCATTTTTTTTAGCTTGAGAAAACTGGTCAATTTCTATCTCTGCATTTGATATCAACAGAGATATTGACCTTTGTATGTTCTTACTATGTCGTAAAAATGTGAAAATTTAAACAAGTAATGCATTTTTCTAGAAATTAGTTTTAATTTAGAATTTGTACAAGTCAAAAATGATAGCGCAAAGTATTCTCATCCTGTTTGTTTGAAACTTTGTAGACTTTGTTTCAGAGTTGGTTACCAGGCGATGTACTAAAATGTCATAATCACAATATTTTATTAGTTATAGTCTGCTTTAAAAATATAAATGGAGTACATTTTTCGAAAATCTTACTAAAAAGCGCTTTATGAGCTTTATTTTTTTTATTTTCAACGTGTCCTCAAACTTTTGGCATCTTCAGTAAGTCAGAGTCAATCAATTATATTTGCGCTACTTTTAATCTCATTAGTTAAAAAATACATTTTTTAGCATTTTAGAAGTCTATGCAAAATTTTCTTATGGATTCTGCAAATAATTTCGATTTTTATAAACTTTAAGGAAATATTAATTAAACTGCTAACTATTAATTTTTGCTAAAAATAAATGAACAAAATCAACTACAATGTCTCTAAACATAGTTATTCTAAAAAGGGGATGCAAACACGTTCAGATAACTCAAGAACATATGAATGTTTTTAATAGTATGTGTGTGTGTGTGTTCTTGTATGTGTGTAAGAGACAGAGTGAAGAAGAGAGATTAACTACCTTATCATTTTGTAACCTGTACGAAATCGTTTGACAGTACTTTTTCTGAAATTTGTTAATAAAAACTCGCATGAGTGCATTATAGGGAGCATTTTTGCTTAGATCGAAATAATGCGGTGTAAACTTAGTTTTTTAGAAGTTAAAAAATGATGCACTATTTTGGTATTACTTTGTTAAAGTACAGCCATACCTCAACGATCCGAACTACTTCTGACATGGGAAGGTCAACGAAAATATCCACAAAATGGGATTTTAGAAATGTTTGTAGAATTGCGTTATTGATTTTTCACAACAGTCAATAAAATATTCAAATTTAAAGGTCAAACTAGCTTTGATTTAGTGGAAGCCAATTTGCATGTTTAAAAATTATAACTGAAGTAAAACAAATCACCAATATTCAACAATTGATGAAGGAAAAATTAGTAGATACTGCCATACCGAAGGAAGAATTGGGGTCTACAGTTTCCGGAAAAACTAAATTTTTTGACGGAAGAAAATTCCTAATTTTAAGAAAACTCACATTCACATTTATTATTTCAAAAACGTTGTGTTAGAAGTAAAGCTAACTCAAAATGTACGTAAGAATTAATAGTAGACACCCAGTGATATTTTTAACGAAAACCAAAAATACGCCTCATAAATTTTGTCAAGTGTATTTTCAAGTTTTGTATTTTGAACTTAACTGTAGCATCGTGGTAAACGGGGGAAAACAATTACAGTATTACATTTGAGTGTTTCTTGTTTCTTTTAAATCATAGAAGTCGAACATTATCAAAGTTAAATAATTAAAATAGTACACAGCTTTACTTTGTCTGATCCTTTGAAAATGGTCCCACAAAATTGACTCGCATTATGACCCTTCGGATATTTCACGCCTTTAAAATGAATTTCATTACTCTAAAAAATCTAAATGAGTATTTTGACCCCTGGCAAAAAAAAAATCTAGAAAGGATCTCTTTATATTCTGTAAGTAAGAATAAGTTAGTAGACACTCAGACATATTTTTAAGGCACCTACAATGAACTAAAAATCGAAAATACGGCTCAAAAACTTAATCAAGTATATTTTCAAGCCTTGTATTTTAAACTTCTCTGTAGCATCCGTGAAAAATTGGAAAAAAAAAACAATTGGAATACAAAAAGGATTACATTTTAGGGCTCCTTATTATTATTTTTTTTAATTCTAAAGTCAAACATTATGAAAGCTACACTAAGGGCATGTATAGTTAGTTATCTGAATTCAAATTTTAAATGCCTTTTGCATGCAAGAGAAAAATTTACCAAGGGGAAAAATAGGAGAAAAAAAGCAATTGGAACATCAAAAAGTATTATATTTGAGTGCTCCGTATTTTTATTTTTTTTAATCCAAAAGTCAAACATTATGAAAGTTACACTAAGGGCATGTATAGTTATCAGAATTCAAATTTGAAATGCCCTTTGCATGTACGAGAAAAAATTACCAAGGGGGAAAAGAAAAATTTCTGTCGAGAAAGAACTTTGGACAAAAGCGTTTCGGACAACCAAGGATTGAGTGAAAGAAGTTATTTACCCGATAGCTGCGTATTTCTGAGTCTCCACCACCACCTGTCGGCACGGGGCAGCGCTCGCCGGTGGCGCCGAGATCCGGCCAAGCGCTCACTGAAGCTCCGGACAAACTTCCGGTTCATGATGGCTGCCACAGCCTCGGACATCCAAGACACTGAAGAGCGGGAAGAGGAAGAAGCCATCCTCCTCTAGATCCTCATCACTCGCAAAATCTCTTTGTGCAACCTGCTTCAGCAGCAGAAGACATCAAAGGATGATTAAGATGCTGCGCCGCGGCCAAGACCATCACCGCTTATCACATGGCCCGCCGATGCTCTAACACCACCAACTTATGCAGCAACAGCAACGAAAAAGCAACAAGTCCGAAACTTAAAAATCTAAAACGGGTTCAAAAGAGACAGATCGCACAACAAAACGCTTCCAACGGCATTGTCCGGAGGAGAAAAAAGAAGTGTCACAATGACCCATTTTAAAAAACCACCGCCCACATTCGTTCCATTGGGGATCACGCGGGATTAACACAGGTGGACACGGTCCACTTGAGTGAGCGGTTCTGTCAGGTTCAGCGTTGTTCTGAAAGAGCGCGAGAGATGCAATTGCCGGAGAGAGGACGAGAGAAGATGCCACGCGCATGCGGGGATTTCGGCCCGCCCCCCCATTTCGGCGACCCACGTGCTTTTAGAGACGAGAGAAATAATCTAAAGAGATGCGAGGGCTCCGTTTTCTCTTGAATTTGCTCTGGGATTGATTTAATTGTAAAAGCAAAGTTAAAAGATGAAGGGAATGTCACGAGAGACAGGTTTGCATTATTACATAGGGCTTGATGAAGAGATAATAGTAGGATGGCTGCTGGGGACTGATAAATTTTACATTTTGTTTCAGTTTTTTTTTTTTTTTTGGAATCTCGGTAAAATGAACAGTTCTTGTGGAGGAAAACTTTTCTTGTTTTATTTCTAATAGCAAGCAACGATGTTTTACAGCAAAAGAAAAACAAAAGAATTTGTACCCGAAAAATTAAATTCTCCCAATTAAGAATTTCAATTTTTAAACATTTTATCCTTTCGAATTTCAAATTTCTGCAGTTACTCCATTTCTCTAAAAGTTAAAATTTAGCATACATTTCAGAGTACCTTTTAGATTTTTTATTCCCACTACGTTTAAAAAGAACACTAATAAATAACTTAACCCTACACTGCATGATTTTTTTGTTCTTTGAAAGACATATATATATGTTTTTTAGTGTAATAAGAAAACATTGGAACACAGTTTTTAAAAAATAATTTTGAAGATAGATGGTTGTATTTGCTTTAAAGATACTTAATACTTGCTTTTTATGATTGAGTTGCCTTATGCATCGTCATAAGTAAAAAAAGTCCATGTAGCCAATTGGCAACGCTATGCAGTGTAGGGTTAAAGAATCGAGAATACAAATGAGATTAGTTTGAAAATCATACCTTAATACATGAACAATAAAAAATGCAGGCACCAAGAAATGTGTTTAATTGTAGTATTAAATAATACATGCAACATTTTGAAATGTAACTAATGAACATTGAAATAAGTTGAACTCGAATTACTAATGAGTTGTGTTAAACAGCGCTATTTTCTGTGGTCTGTTAACTTTAACAAAACACATGTACATATCGTTTTCGAAAGAAAATAGAATCAATAAGATGTTTTTTAGCCTCTTTTGTTGCCTTTTTTTGTTGTTGATGCCCTTTTTTGTTAGCAAAAAGAAACAGGAAACGCAATTTAAAAGAGAATTTAAATCGAAAACACAATGAAAACTTTACTGTAAAAATTAAATAAGATATTTTAAAATTTGATATGATTAAAAGAACAATTATTTACAATTAATCAACCAATTCAAGTGTTATGAGTAAATAATGTTCGAATAATAATAATAATTTTCAGAACCATTTTTAAGCAACGCCAGTAGATAATGAGACTCGCTATCTACCAATCGCAAAACAAATAAGAGGAAAAAGATATGGTATAGTGAAAACAATGAGCGATTTTTTTCCTCATAAGTACTTCGAAATTCTAATTCTTCTAAATGAAATAAGAGCAGGAAACCAATGAGCAAAGCGTCTGCTTTGGGCAGTAAAAACAAACAGGAAAAATCAACGTAATTAATCAGGGTTTCTATTCTAAAACGGAAATGGAATGCAAAACACTTGAAAGCAAACTATTTTCCTTCACTCCTACACGGGGATATTTTTAACGCCCCTACAAGCGTATTTCACTCATTTAAAATCTCAAAAACACCTCAATAATTTAGTCAAGTGTAGTTTCACACTTTCTTTTAGAAGAAAATTCAGCATCATGAGGAAAAGTCATTTTAATTATTTTAATTCACGTTTGAATGTTTTTTAAAATTATTTATTTATTTATTTTATTTTTAAGGTTTTTTTTAGCACAAGGTGTCAAGCATTCCACATGTTAAAAGTCGAAGTAGCACATATCTCTTCTTTCCAAGACATTTAATATTTTATAGTTATGGGGGAATACGAGCAATTGGTTTTGATGAAATATTATATTTGAATGTTTTTTTTTTTTTTTTCATTTTTAACTAAAAAATGTCAAAAGTAAAAATACCACATATTTCTTCCTCACCTGCCATCTTGCGTTTCATGCTCACAAATATTTTACTGGATTTATTACTACTATGGTCTTCACTGATTTTGCATATTTCAAGAGAAATTTTACTCATCAAAAAAAATATTTAAAAAAAAGTCAAAGTGTATCTTTACGCTTTGATAAACCCCCGACTAGTTATCTGCGCTAACAGTACATCACGACACAACACTGTTCAATTAACAAAAATAACATTGAGTTCATTAGCACAACCAAATACATACTATAAGCTGGAAAACTCATTAATGTCCGTTTGCAAAATACATTTTTTTAATTACTAAATATGATGTGATGAAAATTCTTGAGAAATTTACCAAAAAAAAAAACTAATCAAAATTAATGTCTGATAAAAACTAAAAAATGTTTTGCGAATATTTTGTCCTTTTTTTTTTTTTTTGAAAATAAATAAATGTTAGCAAATGCTTAAAAACAAAAGAGATAAAAGAAAACTCAATTCTTCAAACAAATTCATATAAGAAAGAAACTTGTTCATGCTCATGTAAGTCTAACTTGGAACAAATATTTAATCAACATCAATTCTCAAAATAACTGTTTATACAACTTTAAACATTAATGAAGATGAGGTTTTATACAAACTATTTGAAATTTCTCCAAATGAAATTCAACGATAGTTTTCAAAAATAATAATAGAGATTGAGAAAAAGAAACTTTCGTCTAAAATTAAACAAGCCTACTTTTTCATACACCCACACTAACACAGACATTATATGTAAAATTATCTTCATGCTGCCTTTTATAATCAATAATATCGAACTGCAATGAAGATTCGAAATACATCATATCTTGTACAATAAAGTTTTATTTCACACGTGCACGCAGATTAACACTTTAGAATGAAAAAAATAAATTATTCTCCGAAACATTTTCATTTTCTTTCGTTTACGAGTTTTTTGTGTTTGGCAAAATACTTTGCAAATGTATCGACGCGTGAATGTTAAAGGTAAAGCAGATTTTAAGGTATTGATTTTTTCCGTCTAAGAGAATTTTTCTTTAGGAATCGTTTAAACTTTAGAGGCATTTTCAAATGCCGAAAACCACGAAGGGTCTTTAATTAAATTGAAAAATATATTGCAAAGCGGATATTTTTCGATGGAGTAAATAGAATTATTAACTCTTCATTCTTAATTTTGACAAGAAGTTCGTCCAAACTAAATGAGCCTACTTTTTCATATATCAACTTCAATTTTATAGCCAGCCCTACTTCTCCCCCCCCCCTTCTTTCTCACAAGTGGCATACGTTTGAAATAAATTCAAATGTAGCCTTTTAAGAGATACAAAAGCAATTTAGAATGTGCTACTGAAATGAAAAGAAACAATTAAGTTTATTTAAAAAGCAATATCAAAACCATTTACCTAAATTGTTCGTCATCATGTTTCAGTTAATTCCAACTGTTTATAATGTTTTTAAGTTACGGTACAGGATAATTCAAGAGCTTTATTTATTTATTTAGTTGCTCAATTTTTTAATGTCTAAGTAAGGAGAAAAGAAGGGAAAAAAATGCAACAATATGCAAATGAAGTTTTTTTTAAAAAAAAGCTTCAAAATAAAATCAAATAAAGTAACTACAATTTCTATATGATGCTACATAAAAGAGGCTAATTTTAAACAGCAGATGGATAAAAAAAATTTTCTCCAATAAATTCATTTAAAGTTTAATCGCTACCGAAAATCTTTAAAACTTAAACATTTTGTTCCAATTTTAACTTATTAGTCGTCGCCAAAACCAAAACAGCCTCAACCCAAATTCCGCAGATTAGTATTATAGGGATTAAACATAGCTTCTTAAAGACAAATCACCAAAAGAAATAGTATCAGCGTATGAAATGCTTAGTAACAACAACATAAAACCTGTACCAACAAATCAATAACAAGAAATTTATTTATCTCGCATGTGCCTAAAATTCCACTGCCCCACTCACGAAATAAGTCCGTTGAATTCCAGAATACATAAAGCCATTCTAATAAATTGATGATAATATTAGACCTTGGCAATTCTTTGACTCTACATCGGGAAATAAATGTTTACCGTGAATTCCAGAAAGAAAAAATTAAAAATATCGCGCCGAGGAAGGAAAAAAAAAGTAGACAGAAAGGGTAAGGCAATTTTTTAAGTCCGATCATTACGGACTTCGTAGAATATTTTCATTTTCACTCCACAAAATACAGTATGATTGAGATAAAATGGGCCAATGGGGACCTTCATCCGGTTAAGCTAGAAATGGCAGACACGGAAGATATTATTGGTTAAAATTAAATAAAAATAAATGTGGGTACATTATTATTGAGAAAAATAAGTCCGTAAGTTCAAAATTTGTTTTTTAAATTAAGGAATAAAAATATTTTTTTATTATATTTTTCCGTTTGATTCACACATAAGCAACCTAATATTTGCAAAAAATATTAATTATTGTTTAAAAAGTAATGTATTTTTAGTTTGAAAACAAAGCAAAGGAAATACACTGATTCAATACATCGCATTCATACTCTTCATGCTTATTCTTTTGCTAAAAATTGTTTTTTATTGAAGATTAAAAGCAAGTAATGTCATTATTGTTCAAATATTTCCGAACTGAATAATAAATTAACCAAATTTTGAAAAATTGTTCTAGTTTTGCATTTAAAACAGACTAGACAGACCCGTAATTATGTTCCCTCACTTTCAAAATATATCGAACGTATTTTCACGAAACTTGACAAACGTGTTATTTATTTCGACATTTAAGTTCTTTATGTATAAAAAATGTCCAAACTCTAGCTCCGCAAAGCTTATGGTTTTAAACGGATTAACCAAAAATGAATTGTAATTTTTACCATGACAAGTCGCAAATTATGATGCACGATTAACAGAACATTTCATAACGATGATTACTTTAAAGAAGATATATATATATATATATATATATATATATATATATATATATATATATATAATAAGCTCATACATTAATTTAATTGCACAGTATAAACTGAAAATGCATAGTTCTTTTACAAAAATATTGTAAAACACCCATTGCAAATGCTTGCAGTAATGCAAATAATCTTCGTAAGAGATTTTCCACAAAACTCTTTATTTATTTACGTTAAAAACTCTCTATTTATTTTAGTTAAAGTCAGAGTCTGTGACAGTAGAATATCAGACCTTGAGGAAAAGTCGTAATAGTAGACCACACTATTGTTATTAAAAAACAAACGAAAAAGGTGTACAAAAGTTTTAAAATTTATTGAGATGTTTTAAGGAGAAAAACCCGGCTGATAAAAGACCCAAGAGCCGATCGCAGTACCACAGTGCTTTTAATTAAAAATACAATGGACAAAAAAAGGTTAAAAAGGGTAGGTAAGCCTTTATTTATAAATAAAAATCACGTTGGAGAGAAAATACTCGGAATTTATTAAAATTCATTATAGTGGATCGCATTATTAGTAATGAAGTAGGTAATTTTAGTATAGATATCTATGCATTTTAATAAGACTATAGTTTCTCATAGAGGAAAATAGTGATAAACGAGTTTCGACAGTAGAACAGAAATTAGCGAATTCAAGAAAAATAAGTATTGTTTCTAAAAAGGGAGGAGGGAGGTGTCTAATTGAAATATACGATCAGTTTTAGTGGTATAACAATGAAAAATAAGAGTTTTATATTGAAACATTGGCATTCAGAAATAAATTTTCAATGATTTCAAAGATATTACGTATACATATGCGTTTATTTTAGGCAACAGATCAATACTGAAATAAAATGACACTGATAAGCGTAAACAGTTGTTTTAAGTACTTAGCTAATGGAAATGAAATATGCTCGAAAAGAATATTTCGACATTTACTTCAAGACGAAAATTTCTCGGAAATAAATGTGGTAAGCCATTGCCGAGCCACTTAGGTAATTAAAAAGAAGACAAAAAGGGAGACTTATGAAATTTTAAAGACAACAAAGTTGAATTTCAATTCAATGGCGTAGCCAGAAAAATTTTTCACTGGAGAAAATGGTTAAATTTCGGAAGGAAATATTGTGTCAGTTTGTCTTCTTCTATGGTCAAAAAAATTTAATGTGGGAAGGGGGGGAGGTACATCTCCAATTCTACTCTCTTGGTCACACTCTTCACTACAAAAAATAAACTGTTGTTTTTACAGTATAATATTGGCAGCCGAGGCTCCAAATTAAAATGCAGTGCTGTAAAAAAAAAGCTGTAAAAGCTGCTAAATGCTGTAAAATGCAGTGATAAACTAAAACTAGTAATTTCAGTTTCTTACAGTAAAGTTAACAATTTAACAGTTTATTGTCGTAAAATTTAGCTGTATTATATTGTAAAAACAACAGTATAATACTGGCGGCAGAAGTTCTAGTTTAAAACTGTAAAATGCATGGTAATAATTTGTAAAATTTTAAATTTTACAGTTTATTACCGTAAAATTAGCAATTTTTACAGTTTATTATCATAAAATTAGCTGAATTATACTGTAAAAACAACATTCATTTTTCAGTGTTGTTGAGATTTATTATCTGTGTCCCCAATACTGGATTGAGTAGTTACGAGTAAAAAGCCTGGAGCGTTCCACGGTAATTCATTATTGAACTTCATGGAATAAACTAACAAAAATGATTAGGATATTTTATTAACTTAATGCGACAATCATTTAGGGTAGCTTTGGAACATATGCATTAATTTTGCATTATGTCACATTTTTTTGTTTACCTGATTTTAAACGAAACTGTGAAAATCCCTATGCTGCATTCTGTTGGCAAGGTTGGCCAGTTGATATTATGGTCCTTTCCTTTTTTCAAAATTCAGCTAATTGTATAGTGTATCTCTTCTGAAGTTACTGTTTGGAATCTATTCTTAAATGCTAATTGAAAACTATTGAAAGCTCTCAACCTACGCTGCAACATTCTACATAATAGAATAAATTAGAGAAATGGAGCTGGCCCCTTCTTTCCCCGAGGTAGTCATTTGCACTTTGGTTAGATTATAGAAAAATACATTTATTCTGTTTGGTGATTAGTAATAGTCTGAACGAGTAGCGCACATTTTAGGGAAAAAAACAGCAAAGACTCGATACCTTAAGCCGAGTTCCCAAGAATGTTTAATTTTTAATCTAAATAAATAGAAAGCATGTAAGTATTAATTGGAGTGATTCAAGTTCTTCGAATTCTGTCTTCTTCGATAAAAGTATGAGCAGAAATAACGTCATTCGTTTAAATGATTACTAAAAATCGATCTGTTTATCGAGAATGCATTTCGAAGAACTGAAATTAGTTGAAGCATTAAATAAGCTCAATGCTACAATGATTCAATTTAAATGCTTGAATTTATTAAAAGGTCTTAATTTGAGTCCTTCATTTCTTTAAATGGTTACAAAAAAGTCCATTTTTACTACGTAACGTCAAAAAGTATTTGCAAAATTTGAATTAATTTTCGAAATTTGTGTTTTGGGGAATTGGCGCATGGATGCCTTCAAAGAACTTAACGTTGCTTTTGTATTCATTTTTGGTAAAGAAATGTTCTCTACACAAGAACCGGAAGACAACTAAGGGCGAAAAAATAGACTTTCCAAACTTTTTAGTTGCACATTTAATTGAATCGTTTATTTCGAAAAGGTAACATCTCTATTTTGATCTCCTCTGTCTCTTTAGAAAATTAAACAGCGCACGGTTATATTTTTGAATGTCATAATCAATGAAAAAATGCCTTTAGTTAAGTACACAATTACTGCAATAATTTACCAAATAACCATTGATTATGACATTCAAAAATATAACCGTGAGCTGTTTAATTTTCTAAAGAGACAGAGGATATCAAAATAGAGATGTTACCTTTTCGAAATAAACGATTCAATTATTTAGTTACTATGGAGCTCTACCTTCGATCTTAATTTTTATTTGAGACAGCAAAATGAACACACAACAACCATGAAAACGGAAGAGAAAACAAACAAACAAACAAAAAATAATACAAGAGAGAGAATTATGTTCAACGTGTAAAAGAAGAAATTAGTTGTTTCTTGTAAGCAAAAGTAATAAAAGACGGAGACTAATTTTTTTTTTCCATACGCACTGGTCTTATGGAATCATGACCATCAGCATGACCACATTTCGTCGTAACGATTTGACCCCCTTTATCTGTTTTAGTGATAAATAATTCGGAATTAGAACATCATTCCTTGATTTGACGCTGAATGCTGCTAAATCCCCGAGGATATGCGACACGAGAATTAAATTGTACATTATTAGAAATAAATTGAGCAAAGTGTTGGGATATCGGTTCAATGATGTCTGTCTTGGATTTTCCTGGAAGTATATTCCTGAGGAAAAAGCAGTGTTGAACTGAAGTACCTTCGTGGAATGTGGAAAAATATATTCCTTACAACTATTTTTCGCTGCTCGAATTTTGAGTACTTTTCAACTGGTTTTTAGTTAACCCGAGTTAAGTGGAAATGAAAATTGCAGATTCTATTAGATGGAGTTGTGTAGAGCTTATTCTTTTGAATTGACAGTGCCAGAACTACATTTAAGAAAAGTTTTTACCATCTCTCCATTTTCTTGGAATCCCGATTTCTCTCGGGACTTACTAAAAATATTAAAAGTAGAGCAGTTTTTCAAGTTTCTTTTGTGTTTGAAATCTTAATTGAGTTGTTTTATTTACACATTTCTAACATACATACATTTTATATATATATATATATATATATATATATATATATATATATATATATATATATATATATATATATATATATATATATGTCTTATAGATTCGTTTCTCAATGTTCAGCATCAAATCAAGTAATCATATTCCAATACCGAAATAGTTATCACTAAAGCAGATAAAAGAGGTCAAATCGTATTTATGAACAAAAGTGATTCTGTTGAGAAATACTGCAATTCCATTAAATATAAGGAAATGAAATAAGAAAAAAATAATTTAGCTTAATTTAAATGTACAAAAACGTCAGGAAGAATCCTAGTTCTAGAATAGAAGAACATTATGTTATAAAGTCTCCTTTTATTCCTATTCGTAAGAAACTAAATTCCTTCCTTTGCATACTGTGCTAGATCATAAATGCTAATAAAAGTTCGTAAACCTTTAACTTGTTTCTATCCAATAGCTTCTAAAACTACCGCTTCTTACACTTGCAAAATACTTGGACAATATTTTCTCCTCTTCTTACCAGGCAATTCCTTTATAGCAGAAAAACTTCCTGGAGCTTCTCAGTAAATTTCGTGCTTTTTAAGTTAAAAGATCACAAAATGGTTTCTTTTGACGTTGTCTCTTTTTATTAACGTTCCCATGAAAGGGGCTTCGGCTAGAGCAAATTTAAAAAGTCTGAATATTATTTTTCTTATCATGAAAGAGAGGAATTTTATGGTTTAACACGTTCTTGCTTAGGAACTGAATTCTTATAATTCTTGACAATATTTTTTCAGACGGATTTTTGCGACGAGAATCCTTTAAGTGTCATTTTATATGATATCTATAAGCTTATCGTAGATCTAAAATTATTCAACATTTTACATTTTCATTTTTACGTGTGATATCCAGATGATTGTTAGTGCGAAACCATCATCTGCATACCACATTTTCCTTGGACATTTTCCTGTTTTACATGACATTTGGACATTTGAACATTTTCCTGTTTGATAGCAGTCTTTTTATCTTGAATTCCATTGATCCTCATATTTAGTTTACTTCAGAAATGGAATCTAATTTTCATTATTTTTCTGCCTTTCTGCTACTCTTCCTGATAACACTCGCTAAGACTACTTTTAAGACTTGCGTCCCCTGTTTTAATAATTTTATTTTCTTCTATTTTTACTCTCTTCCGAGTTAGGTTAGTTAAAAAGGGTGGAGAAAGACCATAGTTATTTTCTTCTTCAAAAAAATAATTCGATCTTTAACACATTTAATAGTTCGCTTAAAACAAGAAAGTGTTTTGGATTTTTCTGTTTACACCAATGGTAAAACATTTTTTTTCCTCAGAAAGCTTTAAGAGAAAGCTAAGCTTTAAGGTAAAACATTAAATATCGATGAAAAACGATTTTATTTTACGAATTTATGCCGCAAAAAATGAGCCAAAAATTTAAAACTCCCTCATAATCAACACATTCTTTTCTTTTATAAAGTACAATATGATTTTTAGGTATAATGGGAGATACTCAAAGGCAAAATGGTTTTTTTATGTCCATACATTAGAAAATTATCCATGATTCTAAAGAACCCAAAACAAAACAGTTCATAAATTCTCGAGTTGTGTTTTTCTCGATCATTAATCTTTCAAAATTGCACAAATGCAACAAATGGATATCTTTCACGCATTTTTACGCATGAACAAAACATTCAATTTCCTTCTGATAGATGGACAATTTCTATTTCGGCTGCATTGCAACACACTAAACGGAAATTTATTTGAAACCTTACGCGAAAGAATGCAAATTGGTACAACTTTTACAGCTTCTTAAGCTTCAACCGGTAATTGTGACCTGAATAATTTTAAACGTATTTGAATGAATGCGTTTTGTTTTATGACGTTACTATTTTGAGAATAATTTCAGTGAAAATAATTCCATAATAATAGTTCGGTGCAGTACTCCTCACATAACGGTTTTTTTTTTTTTACAAAAACTATTTTTTTCTATATCTAAACTACTTTTTTAAATACATGAAGCGCACAGACAGAACCGTTTATAACGAGTTCGTAACCCAGATTAGTATTTGAAATGTTAATAGCAAAAACTTTATCATTTTATAAAACGAAATCGAAAACTACTTTTGATATGCCCTCAAAATATTACAATATTATTTTCAAATGTTGAAAATGTATTCTGTATCTGATGGCAGAAAGGTTATTTTCTCACTGGAATCAACATCGTGTCTAATAATACGTATAAAATATTGCCAAATAGGTGGCGCCATGTCCCTAGCAGCATCATCTCATCGGCCGATGATCGGCCATTCATCGAAACCCGATGAAATTCTCATCGGCCGATGATCCAATATGTCTCATCGGCCGAGCAGAATCCGAGCAGCAAAATCCGATGAGAATACGATGAGATTTGGAGCAATTTACGAGCAGAACAGTCCCGTGCCGAGGAATTTCATCGGGAAACTTGATCGGAAGGATATCGTTTTCCGATGGAATATAGCTCATCTTATTTTCATCGGGAAAGTTGATCGGAAGGATATCGATTTCCGATGAAAAGTAGCTCATTGAAAACCGTGCTCGGATACTGATCGGAACGATGTCATCGTGCGTTACAGGATCAGTTTACGAGGAGTTTGTTGATCGGCCGAGCAAAATCCGATGAGTTGATGCTACTTGGGGTACAGAATAAAATATTTACTATTTCACCTTGCCCCGCTATTACACCTTTTTTGCTCTATTTTCCTCCACAAAATGCCATACATTTTAAAAGTATAAGCATCAAACTAATAACCATCTCTTATTTTTTGAAAATAACGAAAAAATTCATCCACAGAAACTTAAGGATTTGAATTAGAATTGTATGGCAGCACGCCCACATGCACCCAAGTTTTAAACTAAAGTGCATATGGTCTAACAAAGCCACGTACGTCATTTGCACAAAGTACTGCTCCATACATTATGTCCTTTAAAATCCCAATTAAAAAATATAGTTTGAAAACTGTTTTCTGTTTAATGTAAACCTTGCCAAATTTTAGGACACCCTTTACAATTAGTTTAGAATGCACCTGAAGAATATTGTCACCCAGTATTCAAGATTTCATTTATAAATATTATTTATGCAAAAGCGTTGTGCAAAATACATTTTATTCAAACAATGCTGTACACATGTGAAGCGCGTTTAACCCATTAATGCCTAGCGTCCCTTTTGGGGAACGGTCCAAAAAAGGGTCTAAATTTCCCCAAAATGAACATTTCAACCAAATAAGTGTTCAATAAATACCTTGGTATTGTTTCAATTCGTTATTAACAGATTGCAGCACATAACCACTGTAAAGTGTGTTTTGTAGTAGTTTTAATATGATCTTTACCAAAAATTACATCGTTCACAATCTCAAGAAAAAAAGCTAAGTTTTCAAAGTTGTTCCCACCTTCCCTGTTTATGTTAATTGCTGATTTTATTTCTTCTTATAAAATGTCTTTTTAAATGTTATATCGTAGGCAGAAATTTTTTTAGTAAAACAAGTGTGTACCCTCTGGGGTCTATCGTAACTTTTAAGGGACGATTTTTCTTTCCTTAATTAAAAAAAATATTTTTTACATGATATTTTTTTTTAGTATTTTTCCTGACCATTAAACACTGTTTGTAACCAGTATACAAAATATCTTTGGAAAACAAAATGCCAAGCATTAATGGGTTAAGGATGTGATAGCTTTGGAGAATTTATAATATGTAGAAAGACATGCCAGTTACGGAGGGACATAGTTACTTCAAAGAAAACGGGGCGAAATTTCGGATGATGTAATCACACATCCAAGTTTTCTGAAGGGTTTTTTCTCCAAGAATAATGCAATTTACAAAAGCCTTCGCAACATCGGGCGGTTTCAGTCATTTGTACTTCCCAGTAATGTATGTACTTGTGGTGCAATTTGTCCGCTTCGCTGCGGCAAATAGAAATACCAGCAATTGCCAGCGAAGATCCTCTTTAGAACCATTATATTGTTGAAAGTTTGGAAATATCCTGGAATCTTACTTGAATCGTCGCCCACAGGGACAAAGCGGGCCATATTCTGACGGCATTTCCTATCAACATTTTGTTGACATAATCGATTAGAGCTTCTCTTCAAAAGTTGAACTTTTTCTCCGAGTTACCATGGTTACTCTGAGAAATACCATTCAAAGAAAGACGGAAAGATAGCGAGAAAAAGTATCTCCATTCAGATGTCTTGTGTTGTGGAGTGAAAATCACTATTGAAAATTAAACAACAGGAGCAGCAGCAAGAAAATGATATTAAAAAAAATGTAGAGTGAGGCAAAAGGCTCGATCGTTAAACATTTCAAGATTCAGTTAGACGCTTTCTGACACTTATACGACAAAGAGCAAGAAAAATGTTTGGAAATGCCATGAATGAGTTTTGCACGTCTGGCGCAAAATGCATTCCTTCTTTTTATAACTGTCACTTTTTTCTTTTTAATTTTGTAATTTGAAACTGATAAAATATTTTTTTTCTCTAAAAGCGACGCCACAAAAAAAATCTATTTTATGAGATTTTTGCAATAAGTTAGAATAGAAATAAATAAAAGCTAGTTCCAAAGTTGATATAACCACGAATTTCAATATTTTCTACTGTTATCATTCTTTTGATTTTATACTACATATATATATATATACAGGGTGTCCACTCCAATCGTGGACCAATAGCTAATTTCTAAACCGTTAGAGATAAGCATATAATTTATTTAGGAAAAAATCTCCAAATTTTGAAAGGAATTTTGGGTCTATTCAATGTTTTTCAAAAAATCAAATTTTGAAAGAGTTACGAAATTTAAATTTTTATACAGCCCCCCAGTCCTATCAATCATATTTAGTAAAACATTCTTGACACTGTAACGTTTAAAACTAAAAAAAAATCACTCTTCTGCCACAAAAATTGACCGAGTTATGACGTTTTGAAAAATCAAGATTTTGAAGGATTCCGCATACGGTCATATAAGAGATCTCTCGATGACGTCATGAAATAATGCACTCGGTCATAACTCGGTCAATTTTTGTGGTAGAAGAGTGATTTTTTTTTAGTTTTAAACGTTACAGTGTCAAGAATGTTTTACTAAATATGATTGATAGGACTGGGGGGCTGTATAAAAATTTAAATTTCGTAACTCTTTCAAAATTTGATTTTTTGAAAAACATTGAATAGACCCAAAATTCCTTTTAAAATTTGGAGATTTTTTCCTAAATAAACTATATGCTTATCTCTAACGGTTTAGAAATTAGCTATTGGTCCACGATTGGAGTGGACACCCTGTATATATATATATATATACGACACGTGCGCCAAATAAGACCACCCTAAGGCTCATGGCCTAGAATTTCGCTCATTTGGGATTCAACTGGCTCTAAATTTTGCATATTTATCACATGACTCATAAAAAGACAAGAAATAAAAGATTAATGTGAAAATTTGCTCCGATTAGGTTTTTCAGCAGTTTTGGCAAGGATATTATTAAGGACACGGGGCCCGAATAAGGCTAACTCTGGAGAAATACCAACAATTACTATCAAACTAATAAAAATGAAAAGAAAAATCCCTTTATTACCAACATAAAAGCATATCAAACCACATTTGACTAATTTCAAAAACATTGTGTCAAAAATTACATATTACCTCATTGGAAAGGAGAAATTCAGGGCACGGATAAGTCGTTATTTTCTGTTTTTTGGTCACTCATGTACTAAGTTCGTGCAGATATGTGTATCATATGCAGCACAGGATAATATAATCCACCTGTTCTTAATAAGTTCTTAATAGGGACAACGGAGCAAAAATAATTTAAGAGCAAGCATCTGAGAGAGTGTCACGCCTGTGATTCATGACGTCTCAGATTTTTTCCAAAAAGTTACCAAATGTTTATTATCTTATTGAAAGACCAAATCCAGAATGTTTTGTTCTAAAGTTGAGTTGTTTAGTTTTCATGGACCCCTAAAGGTGAAGGTGCGGCATCGAAAATTAAGGGGATTTTCAAGACACTGAAGTTGCTCTGAGCCAAAACTCTTACCAGGAACTGTTTAACTCCAATTTTCTTTTTTTATATAGAATATAGAAGGTTGAAACTTTACAAATGAATGTTAAATTTGTGGTAAGTTGTTGCCTTAAGGTCAGTGAAGGCCCTCAAAACAAGGCATTTTTGACGTTTTTTAGCGTTTTTGAGGTCCAAAAACAGCTTGTACATTTCAGTTGGCAGGGCAAAAGTAGTGTCGTTTGAAAGACCAGTGTAAGCACTTTAAAATAATGTATAAATAACCAAGGAAAGTTCAACGTGCTTTTAGTTGCGTAAGGCCAAAATATGAATAATGTCATATTTTACCGATATTCAAACGGTCATAACTTCCTCTGCCAACAACATACTGCAATATTTTTTTTGCCAATGTCATACTCTATTCTTTGTCTTAACAGAACAGTTGAGTCCTTTGAGGCGAAATGTGAAAATTTTTTTTACAAAAAATACACAGGAAAAAATACATTTTTTTGTAAAAAAAAATTTCACTTGACATCACTAAGGGAGCTCGTGTTCCGCCGGGCCACGCAGCTAGAACATATATATTTGTATTAATACACTACAGTGAGCCACGGAGGAACGAAATTTACCCTAAGATCAGATCAGGAAACTTTGACAAGACTTTAAAAAAAACTGTTGCTTTACTTTTGCCCGTTGATAACAATCTGCTTGTTGATGAAGCTTCATCATCAGGTAGGCTTTTTGATGACGATGAAGTCACTATTTAGCAATTTTTTGCTATCATACATACAGCATTTCAAGGTAATGCTTGCGTGAACCCGTAAGGTCTGCGTGATCTTATTCGGCGCTCCTACGTTTTATTTATTTCTGAAGAAAGAAAGAGCGAAAGACCAAACCTAAAGCCCCAGGAGCTGGGGGAAAAAATTAACTAACGGTAAATTATTTCTTACTTCAAATATCACCCTTTAAACATTTCCTGAGCTGAAAACCTTCTTCTGTTTTTTTCAAGAAAAACACATATACCATCAATTCTTCCCTCATTAGGTTTAATGAAATGAAGATCATAACAATCGAACATATTTCCAACAATTTTGTAGGCGAAAAGCTCACATAATTTCACATTGTAATTGACTATATTTTTCAATTGACTAACGAATGCATATTTTTTCGGCACATAAAAGTTCGAAGGTCACACTTTTGACTTCTGACATTTGTTTCCAACTAATCAAGTACTTTTTCAATAGATTCTCCATCAATTTGTGTATAAAAAAGTATTAATGGTTTGTACATCAGTAATTTTTGAAAGGTTTTTAAATATTTTGACCACTTCGTGTAACAAAGGCGACAAATAAGCATTTAAAAAAATAGCTCTAATTATTTTTTAAAAAGTCACAATTGCAAGAATAAAATGAAACGATGATTCTATTACTTATCCTGTATGCAATTTTAAGTTCAAAAAACGTTATTTTTCTTTATCATTGAGACAAATGTAACAGAGTAGATATTCAACAGTTTAAATTAACTATGGTAAAAGAATAAATATATATATAAGAAAAATAATTAGACTTACCCTATTTATTGACTAGAATTAAATGCAGTTAACTAAGCACATAAGTTAAAACTATTTAGCCCTCTTTAATATATTACCAAACTCAATGTAGTTGTTTATTTAATTTCCAAAATGTTTGTAAGAGAGAACAGCCAGAAATGTAGACAATTTTGAGAAATTAATAAGAATATATTTTCCTTTATATGAAATTTCTTCTTCATCCTCAAGTCGTGTTGTAACTTTGATTTTACATAGAAACATGCCCCCGTCATTTAGGAGGGGGGGCAGCCCCCCTGACTTTGAGAAATCAATGCATTCACATATAAGTGGGCGTGGTTTTAGTTGCTTTCTGGTGCAATTGTATTGTGTTTTTACCCTTTGCCATCCCCCCCTGGAAAAACTTGAAATGGCGTCCCTGCATAAAAAATATAAACGATAATTAATATTTTTGGAGTACTTCATCGGTTTATATGACATTTAACTACGAATCATTTAAAGCTGGAATCTGCCACTCTCCTTGTGTTAGAGCAAACTATTTTGAGCGCTTTTTAAATCATTTACGTACAATCCATTTATACTTGATTATACATAATTAAATGACTAATCAATAATATATTTATATATGCATGATTGATTGGTGGTAAGTATTAAAATTGATAAAAAAAATCCAAAATCTCGGACATGATTTGTAGAGTGACCCAAATACTAACAAACTTTTAATAATAAATTCAAACATAACTTCGATCATCAATCAGAACTTTGCGCAAACTATCACATTACAGCTATAGGATAGGTGATAATAAGATGAATGAAAGCAATTAATAAATTCGTGGATTTAATGATTGGCATGCACGTCAACATTAAACCCACGCGATTCATTTTAACCACACAAAAATAGAACTGAATTCTGCAATGCGGTCTAATAAGATGAAAACAAATTATATTGATTTAAAAGTTTTCAAAAATAAATTTACCTATCAATAAATAAATAAAAAACATTATAAGTCAGAGTTTAAAATTTGGAGAACGATATTGATTTAAACTGTTTACTTTAGCCCACTTAGTTCTGTAGTTAGGTTGAAATAATAGATTTAATGCTTAACTGCTATTAACAGTATTTTGTTCAGTTAATCATTACGTTTAAGTTCAGTTGTACTTTATTCGATTGTTAATGAAAGTAGAACTTTTATATACTTTTATCTAAAAGGTGGGCAAAACATCAAAAAGTGATAATAAACCTCCAAACAAGCCGCTTTCATCAGTAAGTGCATGGTCTAAATGCAAATGTGCTAAGAAGCTGAAAGTGATACGAGTAAAAAAATATATAATTAAATTAATATTAAAAAGATCTCTTACAGTATAGTGATTTTACAAAACCAAACTGTTCAACACAGTGACTGGGAATAGCTTCGCACTCGGGGCAACAGCGAAGGAAAGGATAGGAAACTTACTGAACAACATCGCAACGCACACTTACCCCCTACAGCAACCTAAAAAAGGGCGACGAAATTTTATTCGGATTTAAAGTGGATGGCGAGTGTAAGAGCGAGCCTTCATCTGTGGGGAAACATGAAACTTTAAAGCTTTTTTTTTTTTTTTTTTCATTTTACGAGTAATTGAATATTCGCATAATGATTAATTAATTTAGGTTTTTTTTGCTATCAAACGTACAACATTTTTTCAAGACCAATTATCGAAAAATTAAGTAAAATCCGAATAAACCTTCTATCTTTCTTTGGTCTTCTAGCTACATCAAGAAAAATATTTAAAATAATAAGACAAAATTATTCTGTCATTGGGGAAGCAGTTTCAACCAGCCATTTTGCTTTTTTCTTTTGTCAGTCATCTAGGGGAACATTGCATAAATTGGAAAAGAAAACTGATAAAGAAATATATAACTTACCATTTAATTCCTTCGCTGAATGAGACTTGGCTGGGATCTGAAGAAAAAGAAAAGAAAAATGTAACAAACCTTTACTCAAGTGTATAACAGACAAAGATCCTTAATAACAGCTCAGTTAAATGACTATTTCTGGCTTTTGAACCCAAAATTTTATGCGGAAACTTGTATAGAAACCTGTCCTGAAATTAATATCTGTTTCGTAGAGTTTCATTTTCGGCTAAATTCCGAGAATTGATGTTATAACCTAGTCCTGCACTTAGTAATTAGTACCGAAACTTAAGAATTAGTACCAAATATAATAACTAGATAATACAATCTGTCACAAATTGAAATTGGTTATTTGACTATTGTTATTTTAGCCCGTGGCTTACACTCTAAGTTCGCGAAATGGAACCAAGGAAAACAACTAGACGACACTACTAAATTGAAATTGGTTGTTCGACTACCTGTCTAATTTTAAGTGCCATCCAGTTGCAATTTCAAAAGAATAATACAATAATGCTCTACCAGTCTTTTTGAGTATTATTTTAAAGAATTCGAGAGGCAAGTGTTTCAACTTCATTGTGTTGCTATTTTTGATCGCTTTTTACGATTCATTTGGTTTTTAATTAGTGTCGGTTTTAGCTTATCTGTTTGATTCTTTTTTCCCATACGTAACCCAAGTAGCACACTTCGTTTTTTAAAGGTTGTAAAATGGTTATTAACGTTGTAACAACCGCTTAAAAACGTTTATAAAACGTTTAAAGGTTATTTGTGCTACCTGGGTAATTAAAACATGATTAGAAATCCAAAAGTACGCTTATTTATGTATGCATTTACTTAGTATTACTATATGTATGTTATTATCTCGACTTCAAACAATCAAAAACTTAAAGATTGTGTGTGATAGAGGATATACAAAATTTAACGTGTAAACTTGTACAGCAACATTCTCAGAAATTAATCGGAACGGCAAGAAATTCAACTCGAAAAATTGCGTCAAAACGATTTTTAAACACCCACCCCAGCTGGATCGATATACTTTCAAGTGCAAACCATCCATTCCCGTGTAGCGAAAATAATGCACACCTTTCCCTGCCCATTTTAAGATGGCTTTCGATCAAATTCCTAATGACTACGAAAAGCTATTGAGTAACGCGATTACGACGAAAGAAGCGGGAAAATTTTTGAAGCTCATTACGACACTAAATAATCCTAAATGCACTAGCTGATGGAAATTTTTAAAATAAAAATTAAAAACATAGCTTCAGTTGAGAACCTCAAATGTCATTAAAAAAAGAGGTGGAAAAAACATGGTTTTTTTATGAGCAATCAATAAAAGGGTTTTTCGTTTTTTTTCCCCTGAATTGCAGTAATAGAATAAAATTTGTTACGGCATAATTTATGTACTATTATGCGGACGTGATTATCGAATCTCGGCGTATTGTTGGTTACCCTTGCGGGACGTAGAAAGTTCATGTTGAAATGCTTACCTGACCGGTTAACGAACAGAGGAATAATTCCAAGGTTTAAAGAAAAAACACGGTTTTCGTTTAGAAACTGCATCTGTATTTGAACCTAAGATAAAATTTATTTATATTTTTTTACAAGTACTTAGCTCTAAATGAGGTTTGGTTAATGGAACAGTTTTTCCTTTTAATTTCTAACTAATTTAATTTTTAAGCCTAACCTTATTTTCAGATTTAAAAAAAAAAATTACAAAATAATTTTTGCTCTTTCTGATCAAAGAATCTTTCTTTCCAAGTATTTAATACATTTTTACAGAATTTGCAATTACAAATATTTATTATTTATTTGGCCTTTAATAATTTATGTATTACTATTTTTATAAATACAATACATTTAAAGGGCAATATATAGGTATCAAACAAAGTAAAGAATGCGTGCAAATATAGAAATCACGTGAAAATCAGCAGAATGCTCTTTGGATGGGTGATTCTATCATTAATGAGCAGATGATAGTCAGAAATTCAAACATAAAAGCCCCCAACAGGGTATACAAGTACCTGTATTTAACTCAACCAAACATATGCACAACATATCCAAAAACTAAAATACTAAAATACTTACCATTTAAGAAGGTGAAATAAACTATTCCAACTGTGCTTCTTTATTTCAAGTTACTTATTTTTATTTCTTTTAAATAAGATAATTCTTCTCGCGTCTCCTCAATCAATAAAATTTCAATAGATTGGAAATATAATATTTTCTACTATCAATGCATTGTTAGACTTTTAATGTGAGTATTATCCAAAGCTCTGAAACTTTAAATGCTAGTGGTAATGACTTATTCCACGATATTAGGTATTTCAAATTTTTCCTTTTGTTTTCGAAAATAGCGTATGCTAGTAAGAATAAGCAGTTTAAAAAACGGATACTTGTACTCATGTAAGCGCGTTGCAAATTATGTTCCATTTCCGATGGATGAATAAAATAACAGATATGCTAAACAAACAAATAAATAAATAAAATGAAAAATAAATCTAACTACTCAGAAAACATTTCTATTTTAATATTTCTTTTAAATTATATACGATATATAGGGGGGAAATGGCTTCAGAGTGACGTGCACATACTTCTGTTGCATGTTGAAGTTACACTTTACTTCAAACTTTGTCTTTCATATTTACTAAAAATTCAAAAAAAAAAAAATCCAAATGAAAAAAATTATTTGTGAATTGTGTCAAACATTCACGAATAGTGCAGTGAATTGCCCTGACAACGCGGGCAACTCAACAGATTCAAATGCCAACCGGCAGTTTTTGTACACAGGTGTGAGCTATGTAGAGTTTTAGTAATAATTTGTTGAAGAAAAGGAAATGTATTTTGAACACAACATACATAAAAAGGGGCTTTTTTTTAATTATTTTTTTTTAATTTGTTTATTAATTTTTTTTTTCATTTATTAATTTTTTCGTGAACAGATTTATTTAAAAAAAAAGGTAAAGAGCTATTCCAACAGCCCCAATTTATAACGTTACTGCATACTCCTCCGTATCATTCCTAGTTTATCTGTTACATGCTGCTATCTTTGAACTTTTACGCACACCATTTACAATCTTTTGAATACAAAAGTGTATGCCTTATGTAATTAATCTCTTAAGGTACGAAAAATCAAGAACTCAAGCCCCTTTAAATGTATTTTGGGGTATTTTAATCACATTCAAAAGCATGCCGCAGCATCAGTATCCTTTTTTCGAGAACTATGGACATTTTTTTGCTAAAAGCAATGTAGGAAAAAAATTGCCATGACTGACAGAAGTACCACTACATTTCCGACAAAAACTCTGAAAGGTTTAGAACCAGCACTCCAAGAGAAAAGCTGCATTTTAATTTTAAGTAGTAATTTAATTATAACTGCTAACTAAAACCGCTTAATTGACTACTTAGTTAAATTAAAATAATAACTAAAATAAACTGCAATTCGATGCTTAAAAAACAGAATTAAGTTATTTTTTATGAAATTTGAAATAGGGGAAAGTTTCAATCATTGCATATCGAAGTAATAAAGCAAAAATATTAAGATCTTCGGTATTCTTCACTTCTAATAATTATTAGAATTACATTATCCCCCCCCCCCCCAGCTTAACTTTCATCCATCAAAATACATCAAAAATTATGAAATACATATAAAACTTTAAAAGATTAATTCCTCATCACAAATTTTTATTTTAACTATCTGTCAACAGTTAGCAAAAGAAAGAACTTAAAGAACTTGGAAGAGAAAAGGATGGTGTTTTCTGTTTTAACTATACCTAAGAACTCCTGATATTAGAAAATGAAAGTAAGAAACGGCATTGTGCACCGGATCCATTAAAATAAATTAGCTTCTCGAGTTTCTATAGCTTCTAATGATCTCGGAAACTTAAAAATAGCTACGTAACCCACATGAAAGCGAATGCAACAGACCGACATTGCTGTCGAATCGCAAGAAGAAAGCATAACTAAGGATTCTCTCAAAAGGCCAGGAAATGCAGCACTTATTCATTATTTTCACCGCCTGCTTCACCTTTATTAAATGCTACTAACACACCAGGAGAATCTTTAGAATTTTTATCACGCAAAGAACAAATTTGGCTACATTTATGAGATCGAAGATAAGGATCGAAGACAGTCGTCTTAGAGTCTAGACATTTTGAGGGTCAATTATGATTTTAATCATTTATTAATTGGATGATATCAATATTTTTTTGTACAAAATGCATGCTTTATTACAGGAAGAGACGAACCATAAATGCTTGAGAGAAATCAAAGGCATTTTTGATAAGTTAAATGAAAAATCAATGGAAAGAAGAACAAAATTTTAAAGAGGCAGTAACACTCTTTAAAAAAACGTAGAAATACGTAACTAAGTAAAATTATTCAAATGCCATACTTTTTAATTTATCGTTTTTTTATATGTTTTAAGAAACTATGTGCACATGATTTGGCAACGGTTAAAAACTTTCATTGTTTTTAGAATATTAAATACGGAAAGAGTGTGTTATGAGTTTTTGATGATGTTCATTCTTTTTTTTTTTTTTTTGGCGTAATATAATGAATTATTTGGAGAGTTTTTCTATTTTGCATCGTTCTAATCAAGTTTTTTTTTTTTTTTAACTATAACAAAAAAGAATTTTTCATGAAATTTTTCCAAAACTTTAAAGGTGCATTTGGGAAAATTGGAAGACATAGTCTAACAGCAATGATTGAAAAAATGAGGTCCCTTTAAAAATAGGAGCCTTGTGTAAACAATCCTTTTCTGGGCAGCCGTTTTAGAAAGGCATAAAATTTCATGACGACAATGTATGGCATATTAAATTAAATACTCACTAATTACATATACAGCACCTTTTTTCATGTATCTCAAGTTTTACTATTATTGCAATAGGATGATAAACTTACTTCTTTCGTCTGTATGCTCGCAGCGCAGTTAAAATACCGTAGCAAAAAAAGGAAGTTACGTCCAATTTAAATACGCTACTTATTTAGGCGTAGTAAAACATGACATTCTTCACATGAGCAAAACTAGATTTTGTTTAAAGGTTAGAAATTCAATTAAAAACTGTGTTTACAAAAAAAATTGAAGCGTACGTTTCAGCTTTCAGTTATGATTGTCTTCGGAGAAAAATGGTTCAGGGCTTTGTACCGAAGGCAGAAGCCGAAAATCCGGGTACTTTGAATTTAAAGGAAATGCAGATTACCCAGATTTTCGGTTTCTGCTTTCAGTTTCAGTTTTTCTGCTGATGTGGAGCCAGGCCCTCAGTCTCAATTCGTAAACGTGTAACGTATTCCAGTTATACACTGAAGTGACAAAAGTCATGGGATACCTCTTAATATCGTGTCGGCCCTCCTTTTGCCCGGCGAAGTGCAACAACTCGACGTGGCATGGACTCAACAAGTCGTTGGAAGTCTTCTGCAGGAATATTGAGCCATGCTGTCTCGATAGACGTCCATAATTGTGAAAGCGTTGATGGGGCAGGATTTTGGGCACGAACAGACCTCTCGATGGTGTCCCATAAATGCTCAATGGGATTCATGTCGGGCGATCTAGGTGGCCAAATCATTCGTTGGAATTGTCCAGAATTTTCTTCAAACCAATTGCGAACAGTTGTGGCCCGGTGACATGGCGCATTGTCATCCATAAAAATCCCATCGTTGTTTGGGTACATGAAGTCCATGAATGGCTGCAAGTGATCTCCAAATAGCTGCACATAAGCATTTCCAGTCAATGTTCGGTCCAGTCGCACTAGAGGACCAAGTCCATGCCATGAAAAAACAGCCCACACCATTACGGAGCCACCACCAGCTTGAACAGTGCCTTGCTGACAGTTTGGGTCCATGGCTTCGTGGGGTCTGCGCCACACTCGAACCCTACCATCGGCTCTTACCAGCTGAAATCGTGACTCATCGGACCAGGCCACGGTTTTCCATTCATCTAGGGACCAACCGATATGCTCACGTGCCCACTAGAGTCGCTGCAAGCGATGTCGTTCTGTCAGTAAAGGCACTCGAGTCGGTCTTCTGCTGGAATAGCCCAAGAAATCCAAATTTCTCCGCACAGTTCTAGCAGACACGTCCATTGTACATCCCACATTGATTTCTACGGTGATTTGACGCAGTGTTGCTTGTCTGTTAGAATTTACGACTCTTTGCAGACGTCGCCGGTCTCGATCTTTAAGTGCAGGCGGTCGACCACTGCGCTGTCCATGGTGGGATGTTATGCCTGAAATTTCATACTCTCGGCACACTCTTGACACAGTGGATCTGGGAATGTTGAATTCTCTAACGATTTCCGAAATGGCATGACCCATGCGTCTAGCTCCAACTAACATTCCGCGTTCAAAGTCTGTTAATTCACGTCGTGCGGTCATCATCACGTTAAAACCTCTTCACATGAATAACTTGAACAGAAATGAAAGCTCTGTAAAAGCACTGCGCATTTATACCTGTTCTATGCGATGCTACTGCCATCTGAAAATTTGCATATTGCTATCCCATGACTTTTGTCACTTCAGTGTAGATGCAATATATTTTTTAATGTCTTGGTCAAAGCATTAAAGACTCACATGAAAAAAAAAAATCAACAAATTATTCTGCTTTAAAAAAATAAGATTGCTTCATGAAATTTACAAACTGTTCTCCAGTGGAATTCGGAGAATAAACTGTAAAGGATAAAATGTTTAAAAAGGTACAAATTGGTCAAATGAGTGAAGAAGCTGGATAATTACAGGAAACTAATAGTTATTAGTTCAAATTAAGTTTAAAGCAACATCTGTTCACTGGAATTTTCTAATTTTGACATATTTAAGTGAAATAACATTAAATATCTCCACAGTTACTTAAATGGAGAGGAGTTGTAAGTTAAATTACTTAAAACTATTTATACTGGAGAGCAGCGATTAGATTGTCTCAACTTTGTGACTTTTTTTTTGACTATCTCATGACCTTAGAGTCTAAAAATAATCGCAGTTTTAGTGTATAACATCAAATTTTTAAGATATAAAGGGACCAAAGCAATTAATGCAAAAAAAAGTAGAGCATTTTGGAAAATTGCAGGGCAAAAAAAAAAATCAAGATAAGCACAATCATTAAATTTTTCACACAATATATATATATATATTGTTACAGATTTCCATGATTATTAAACAATTCTTACTTATGTTTTAACTTTTTGTCCGGAGAATAAAGTGAGTGAAAATGTGTCACACACAAGCAATAAAAATGTAAATATTTTGGAAAAGGAACACTTTATTTTAATTTAAAAAGATAAGTGTCAAACAATAGTGAAACAGGAAATAAAATCCCTTTGCTATGCGATCTCCCTCGGAAAGTGGTCACATTTACACATAAAACGTAGAAAAAAAGCGTCACGTGGTAGAAGAAAACGAACTGCGGTTTTGAAATCAGCATCCATATTTAACTCTAAAACATCTCGAAAGCGAACTCGACAAAAATTTTGTTGCAAATTATTCTCCAGTGCAATTTAAATATTCCTGATCGCATACTAATTGAAACATGTAAGTGTAACCAAAAGTTCTGAGCTTGAATATACCATTTTTCTTTTTAATTTAAGATTTACTGAATGTTGCATCGCAGAGGAAAAAATACATTTACGAAGACGTGCCTTTCGCAAGTTCATAATCATTTTCCTGGAAACAAATAATAAAAGTCGAATGCACCAACTGTTTTTTTAATGCTCTGACTATGAGGAAACATTACGTCATTTTTGAAATCAGCGCATAAGTTTTAAGTGACATTAATGACTTCAGTAAAATATGCAAACAATTTCACCAAAATAATGGGCTCTTTAATATTTAATGGCTCATTAATTCACGCATTTAGGCTCTTATTTTTGAAGAGGATTCTTCATAAAAGACTTAATAGTAATAATGACTATTTGAAAATAAATATTTTTATTTTTAGCACGTATTATTGTAATGCGTCAATATTGCATTCATTTTTTCAATCGCACGATGAGTGTTGATTTAGTTGTATTGTAGCATTTATCAACAAATTAAATCAAACAAAAACTTCAAAATTTCTGTTTCAAAAATATATTTGTTGCATTCTTTTTCTAGTATTATGGTGAACTAAAGTTTATAATTTCAAGTAATTTTCCCGCACAAGTTTTGTAAAACTGGTTCACCAATCTGAATATTTTAACTTCATTACAATGTCGATAAATTTAAAAAAAATCCTTACATACATTTAAATATCTTGAATTTTTTACAGCAACCTCACACTGCATAAATGAAAAGTGCTGCATTTACCATTGTGAAGAATAATTACTTGAAAAGAATTTAAAATTAACGAATATTAAATTGAGGTACATAATTTTAAACTTGATGTCAAGGCTAGAACTTCCTTTACCTAACATGTGTCAAAAAATATCTTCAGAGAGACTATATCTATCATAAAGCTCACAAATCTACGCGAAGTGAGGTTTCCGTACCGTCACGTTCGTGACCACCCAGGCAGCAAACAGGTTGACGATGCGCCGTTAGACTGGTTGGACCACCGTTGGACAGAGGACAGATTGGCGATGTGTCAAATTTTGCATCCGTTATCAATATATAACAAAAAAAAAAGTTTTTATATACATGTGACTGCATATTTTCTATGCTTTAGTGGGTTGTGAAAATATTGCAACTGAACGGAGTTTTTTTTTTTTTTTTTTTTTTCCCTCTGTCTTGTCTTTGTGGCAATTTTTAAGAGAAATGAACTACCTCTTCACTTCACTTCACTCCTCGAGGGGCCACAGTACCTGTCATTATTGTGACTTCACCTGATACGGCATCCTCGAGGTTTTTTATTGAACAATTATAGCAATTACAATATCTAATTTTTACAAAAAAATACGACAATTACAACAAACAGTAACACGAAGCATAAAACGTTGAAATGAACTACCAAGCGCGCATGTATTGTTTTGAAACATTTCCGATTTATTAAACTAACATATATTTTATTTCACTCTTTTTTTTATTATTAATTTAGTTGCAGAACTTATTTAGAATTTTCGAAAATGTTTTCCTTTGTTTTTTTTTTCTCTCTACAATTTGATGATTGAACATGTGCTGCTTGAAGTATCAATAAAAACTCAAGTAAAGTGTAACCATACGTGACTCGTGTTAACAACCAAAATTGAAAAACGAGAATTTAAGGGCCCAATGTTACGAAAAGGGAAACATATTCATTAAATTGGCTATCCGGCAATAAGAATGGAAAAAGAAATGTATGAAGTCCGTCCATTACACGTTACTAAGTGAAAATTCTCAGTGTGGCCACGCACATGTGCAGGGAAATTTTAAAGGTGCAATAAAAAATAAATCCTGAATGAAAAAAAAAAGAATTACTATTAAAAGATCCTTAATTTTTGAGACGAATTGTTGCAAAAAAACTAATTATGATCAAGAGTGCAGAGAGGGTAGAAAGTTTGGGGGTCATCTCTAGAACATTTGACTTTAAGCCATGTTTACACTCCAGCGTGGGAATTTCGATACATATACGGATTTTTATTACCCCCTTAAAGGGAGGGTTAAATTTTAAATGAGAATTGTTTTCATTGATTGCTTTTGGAAAACAATTATATCTGCGAAATTCTTGCGCAGTGTCTGTAATCAACTTGAATTAATTGCAAATGTGGTCTTTTAATCTCCAAAATTAATCAGCCTAAATAAAAACCTTGCCCTTGTGCTTGAAATTCGGATGTTATAAAAACTTTCATTTGTTTGAATAATTTGTGATCTGGGCTGTTGCCACTCGCAGATATTAATTTTGAACCTGTCAATTAGATTAGAGACATCTCCCGACACTATAAGTCTTCTAAATCCATTTAAAATATCTATAAATATTATATACGGGAAACTTCATCCTCAATAAGAATTACTTATACATGATTCTAGGGACGACAAAACAAAATCATAACTGTCAAAATACGAGTTTTATGTGGAAAGTTTTCTTACCTGTCCTGGTGCACCTCCATTTGACGACTCTTTACTTCTTGTTCCTGTTGGTGGCGAAGAATCACTCGATGAAGACTCGATGGACTTAGAAATATTTCGCTTTTGTCTTAACACTGGAGCCGATACCGATTTCAGATTAAGCTCGTTGATAATCAACACAGTAGGTTCTATGGGTTGAGCTGGACTTCCAGTTGACCGGTTCCTTCTTGTTACTTTTAGTGTCGATGGAAACGAGGCAGACTGGCCAGCCACGTCAGTGTTATTGGCGTCAGAGAGGGATGGATTGCTGATGGTAGACTTGATGGAAATGCTCTCGCTGGTAACTTGCTCTTCAGATATGTCTCCCAAAGTCGACCCTCTCAGCAATATCGTTTCACTTCCCCGTTGAGGCCGACGACCATTCTGCACCTTAGCATCTTCACTAGACTTTATCTGCTCAAGTTGTCTGTCAGCAGAAGTTGTCGTTTCTTCAAAGGAATCGGTAGATCCAGAGCAGGCAGAAAGGTAGAGGCTGCTGCTGCCAGAACCGGGACTTGCAGGACATTCGTCGTCATCAGAAGACGCTCCAATGGAAGACGAGGACGTCGATTTTTGCTTTCGATTGTCTCTCTGACAATTCGAGCACTGGGCCATGAACAAGCTTTCTTCTGATCCACTATTTAGATTATTCGTATCCCAATCACTGCAATCACACTCCGTAACCCACGTGAAGCTTGAGCTACAGAAAAAAAATAAACGAATACGGTAAACATATAAATTGAAAAATACTACGTGCAAAGAATAGAAAAGAAAGAAACTTTTGTTTTACAATAATTTTTTCATCACCAGGCGCTGTACTACCATAAAGGAAAAATGAAAATACTAATAATGCTAACTATAGGTGGCTGGTGCACCAAGAAAGTAGGGAGTTAATAAATTGGGGGGTTAGGACGCAGAATCTCTAAAACTGTTTTTTCCCCTGCAAAATTTGGCTATGTTATTAGATTTTAACAATACTGATTAAATGATTCCTATCTTCCTCCGAAAAAGAGGAATATGGCCTCAAAAATCAAGACGGATTGCCCCATAGCCACACTATAGAAATCTCCTTTCCTACTCAAAGTTCAATTATTATGAGATAAGCTTTTTTTTCTTTTTTTGAATGAATGTTCAGCTTTAATTTCAGTGAAATAAACCAATCCACTGAGTAAAAACATTTTTTTTTAATCGATCATTAACTCTGAAAAGTGAGGGGTCGAGGCCCCTTTACTTTTGACAGTGAGGGGGCAGTCGCTCCCTTGAACCCTGTACGAACCACCTATGATACTAGCCTAATACCAGCAATAATTTCGCAGGCCAGAAAACGAATGCAAAATTATAACAAAAAAATGTAGTGATATTATACTCCAAAAGCATCGGTTCATTTCCACGAAACCAACAATGTAGAGATTTCCTTCACAACTGTTTGAAGAAATGCTTTCCTTAGAAGAAAGAGTAGCCATTGTCTCCTGGAAACAAGTTAGTAAATACACACAAAGAGATGCATCATCCGTACCAGCGGAAAAAGAATAAGAGTCACCAACAAGAGCTAATATCAGGCTTCATCTAAACAAATTAAAACGAACCAGTAGTGTGGCTGATGATAAAAGTCTTGGATGACAAACAATATATGACGATATCGATTCATCTAAATTTGTTCACAAGTAGCCTGATATTGGCCCTTATTGATGGCTGTTTTCCGTATTTTCGTAGGGTACTCTGAAGCACCTCTCCTTATATTTTACCACCCAGATTCCAGGAAACGATGGCTATTGTTTCTTTTAAGAAGAACATTTTATTCAAACACCTGAGAAAGAAATAGATATATTAGTGTTTTCATGTAAATAGATAGTTAGTTTTGAAACACTATGAAGATGTAAGTGGTTTTTGTAAACATAGTGAAATGTGAAAAAGGAAAAAAAAATGCAAACCAACAGCTGTAGTTTACTACATGCTTATTTTATGGAAAAGAAACTTTCATATGCTTTTTAGAAACCAATTTCGAACAATTTGACTTCGGATTGGTAACAATCACACATGATAATGAGTGAAGATCATTGGTTATTTTGGAACATTCCAGAATATATTTTTCGATTAATAGAATTAAGCACGAAAACGGACTACATACATCAGCTTCGCGAGCTGCAAATGACCAAGCACTAGTCTAAAATATTGATTTGCTTTATCGTTTTTTTTCTTTATTTTTCCTCTACATTTTTCCGTGTTTTTCTATTTTTTTCCGCGTTTCTAAACCCACGGTACGTATGAACTTCACTTCAATTTATTGCATTCTAATTTTCAATTTTAAAGCACTTAATGTGATAGAGTGTGCCGAGGAAAACCCGCCACATAAAATTTCTATTAATTAAAAAAAAACGCTGAGAACATAATTACATTATCAAGAAAAGGTGGCTAAATGCTAAAATGGAATCAATGGGCTTGAAGGAGGGCATAACAAACCGAAGTGACTGTGCTGAAATAGAGTTTAAATATGAGATTGTATGTAAGAAAAAAGAGGACGAAACTATATATTTTGAAAAAATGTCAAAGATACTTTGACAGAGAAAGGGTTTGAAGAATCAACTTGTACTTCGATATTTCACACGCTTGAACTAAGTTGACAGCTAATCACAAACGGAGACATTGTAATGGAAGTTGAAATTACAGCCACACAAGTAAAACAAATACATGGAACACAATAGGAGCTGTTCGTTAACTAAAATATTATCTACCATAGTGAGGGTAATCTCAGCTTTTGTGAGCTTTACTGCCTTATACAGTTCGTTTAGAGCTACTCCAGACTGATGATCCCTAAAACAAATGAAACCGCAGTTTCTGGATGTAATAGACGAGCTGTTTGGTGTTATGCTTTCAAAAACATCATTGAGCTTTATTAGTTACTGGTAGTATTTATTCACTGGGATCTCCGTGGTTAAGTGGTGATGTTTGTATGCGCGCAGTATGAAAGATCGATGGTTCGATTCCTACTAGGGCCCTGTCTGGTCTTTTCTCTCTTTATGCTGTAAATATATCTTGTGTTGTCTTGTCTGTATATAAATAAAGAAGAAGCTTATCTTTCAGAAGGAGTTGTTAAATATGGACACTTCAACAACATGAATTCAGTTAATTAAAAATCATTCGTAACGATTAAATTTGCTTAAACAATCTTTTCAATGCATGCTTTTGGGAAGATGAAAAAGAAAAAAAAAAAAAAAAAACGAGCACATATTTATGCGTGTTACATCAATCTAAAATTCCATTTTCCTCAAGAAAAGATTCAAGATGTATTTTATTGTTTAAAAGGATTAATGTCCACGGCCCCCAAATCTAGCTCCAAAACAAACGGTAATTTTTTTTACATTTCTCTAAAGGAGAAAATCTAACAAGATTTCCTCAAAGCTCATAAACCATTAGGAAATTTATTCGATTACAAATAAGACAAAAAATCATACACGTTTAAAGCAAAGACTTTGTTTCAAGTTTTTCGTTTTGAAGTTAAAGATTTCATTTATTTCATTCTTTTTCCGCCACTAGAGTAAAAAAAAAAAATCCGTACCTTAAAGATCTTAGAGGCTCACTACATTAGTAACAAAGTCCTCCCCCCCCCCTCACATTCAAGCAACTGGTATTCAATGAAATATTCTTTTCAAAGAACTTATTTATTTTTAGAAATTGGGTTAAAATTTGAGTGTGTATAGATAATATGCACCCCACGATTTGAGTGATCGCCATTACGCAACGTAATCTACTGTAATCTACTACGTTTTTGTCTAATAATAGCTAGATATAAATGTTTAGAGCTCCTATAAGTGTAATGAAATCTCTAGAAAACATTCAACTGTTGATAAACAAAATTTAGATTTGCATAAATCAGAAACGTTAGAGTAAGTTTTCGATTTCAAAATTAGATTGAATTTATTTTGCCTTTCCGCAAAAATAAACAAAGCGAGAAAATTTACCCTCCCCCGCCCCCTTAGAATTAAAAAAAATAATAATAAAAATAAAACGGCACTAAGATGATGTCAATACAGTAGAATCCCGAAAATCCGATATAATATAGACTGAAAAAGGTGACAGCTAATGAAAATAACAGGTTATTAGAAATGCGCGCGCAAGAGGTTTTTTGAGCTCGGTTTTTCGGGCCAGTAAGAATGTGGCCGAGTTTTCTGTATTCGGGCGGGTTATCGAGTGCCGAATTCTCGATTATCTCTGCTGTGTTCGAAATATTTCTCTGTAACAAATATTTGTGTAGAGGTGCTACCACCTAAAACTCCCTGTTCGCTGAAGTTAAAGCTCAATGTCTGAAGAATCATGCTTTGACAATGTGTTACTTTGTTCTAAACATAACTCAACAATGCAATAACAACATACCGCAATAATTTATTGCCATTATAACTGTATAGTACAGTGACTTTTTTCTGCATCACACAGAATTATTAATTGAAAAGTAAGTTGTGTTCTTTTAACCCTCTGAGGCATAGTGGTTGCATTTACTTCCATCTAGCTTTATATATATATATATATATACACAGGGTGTCCACTCCAATCGTGGACCAATAGCTAATTTCTAAACCGTTAGAGATAAGCATATAGTTGATTTAGGAAAAAATCTCCAAATTATGAAAGGAATTTTGGGTCTATTCAATGTTTTTCAAAAAATCAAATTTTGAAAGAGTTACGAAATTTAAATTTTTATACAGCCCCCCAGTCCTATCAATCATATTTAGTAAAACATTCTTGACACTGTAACGTTTAAAACTAAAAAAAAATCACTCCTCTACCACAAAAATTGACCGAGTTATGACGTTTTGAAAAATCAAGATTTTGCATTATTTCATGACGTCATCGAGCGATCGCTTAAAGGACCGTATGCGAAATCCTTCAAAATCTTGATTTTTCAAAACGTCATAACTCGGTCAATTTTTGTGGTAGAAGAGTGATTTTTTTTTAGTTTTAAACGTTACAGTGTCAAGAATGTTTTACTAAATATGATTGATAGGACTGGGGGCTGTATAAAAATTTAAATTTCGTAACTCTTTCAAAATTTGATTTTTTGAAAAACATTGAATAGACCCAAAATTCCTTTCATAATTTGGAGATTTTTTCCTAAATAAACTCTATGCTTATCTCTAACGGTTTAGAAATTAGCTATTGGTCCACGATTGGAGTGGACACCCTGTGTATATATATATATATATATATATATATATATATATATATATATATATATATATATCTTCAGCCAACAAAAATAGTGGGTTCAACTGAGTCCACTTGCATTAGCTCAAAAAAAAAATGTTTGTAAGGTCTGTATTTCAAATGGTAAACTAAAAAAGTACTTTTTCATAAATCTGTAGTAAAAAAATTAGATTTTAAGAACCGTATTATAAAGCATCTTTAGTGAGGTAGGGTATATGAAAGATAGTACAAAAAATAATTTTCAATTAAAATTAAGTGTCATTAAATTTTTTTTTTTTTACATATCCTACTTCTAAAATATGTTAATTGGCTCATGATATTTAATTTGACAGCTTTCGATTTATTTATAATGTTTTTCCCCATTGAAACGGTCCTAAGCTAACTGAGAACAGGATGTTTAAAGTGGAAAACAGGATGTTTAAAGTGAAAATTTAAAAACAAGTGCTTACGCATGCCTTAACCTGGAGCCAAAGATCCAAACGGACTGAATTTCATCTATTTAAGCTTCCGGAAATAGGGATACCCCTAACCAGTAGGAGTTTATTTTACTAATCTTTCCCATTCATTTCTTCGCACTTGCAATAATCACAAGAGTTATTTGTTTTTTAACACAACTGTCCAATGAACGAATGAGTACAAAAATATAAGTCTTATTTACGAGTGTTTGACTTAATGAGTTCAATTTTGACGTCAAACTTAAATTGCTTACAGAAAAGTAATTGATCCTCTTCAAAACAGACAACAGTTAAATCGAGAAGGAAAAGATAATAAAACTGAATTGGGAACGAGAAAAAAATAGAACGATTTCTTTAGAATGCGTGCAATACACAGCAAAGAATTGAGATTATGAATTAAAAAAGCCACCTATTTTTGCATTCTAAACAAGCCCAAATAATGAATAAATACACTTAAATATTTAAATATAGTTAGAAGTTTACCCGAATGAGGAAATGCACTAATTTCAAAATATGCTGCTAACAGGTGCAGCAGGGTTAGTAGCACGGCTTATCTTGCATGGGAGCTCACGGGAGCTCAGCTGATGCACTTTACGGGCATTTTTACAAGCAGGGCTTGATTTGCAAAAGATCACAGCTGATGCACTTATTTTCAATTTTATGGGAATTTTTACTAGCAGGTTTTGATTTGCATGGGATCTTAAGGGGACCCAAATATTGTGTGTGTGTGTGTTTTTTTTTTAATAGGAATTTCAAATTATTTAAAGGAGTGCTGAATATGTATGAATAGAGTTGCCGACTGCTACGAAAAAATCTTAGTTTCTACGAACTATAGTCTTGAACTACGATGCTACGAAAGTCTGTTTGAAACATACGACTTTCTTTGTTTTTCCTTTTTAAATATAATCTCGAGAAACAGTTCTATTATGTTAGATAATAATATAATCATTTATATAGTATTGCTTTTGTGCTTAATAATGTTCCGAATTTTTCTTTAAGAATAAATGAAATTCAGTTATCATAATAAATGCAAAAAAAAAAGAAGGAAATTAAATATTTTTTATCGCATTGTAAATTAAAACGTAAATTATTCATTGCATCTGATACAATTGTAATTGAATATGCCCCCCCCCTTCCGGTGAAAAACATCCGCACACTTCATTTATTGGAAATAAAGCCATGCTCATACACAGGGAGCCACTTTTTTAATGGAATGGAATTCAATGTAAACACATGCTTACAATACATTTCGCAATTCATCCACTACAAGTTTTCCTCGAACAACTCGGGTGTTTTATAACTATTTAAATCAATTATATCTCAGAAATTAGTGCTAAAGCGCGAATTTCTTGTTGTTAAAAAGAGCAACCACTCACAATGCAATTTAACACCGAGAAAAGTTCTGTGGTAGACGAAAAAAGAAAAAAAATATCCAAGATTACCTCCTAGATAGTGGCAAAGGTGTAGTTTGAGTGTCTGCATCTTTAATTTCGTTGTCATCGTTTACATCAGTCGACACATCCGCACACGATGGATTCTGCTGTAGCCCACTTTTCATCCTCTGCATAAATGCAGCCAACTCTTCGATACTCTAAAAGAGAGAAAAAAAATAGTACTGAGAGTTGCACAACTCATCGCACAACAGTAGTAAACATGGCGAACTGAAAAGTAAAATAAACATTTTCACAATCGGGTGTTGAAAAAGGCCAGTAATTACGTGATTTTATCAGTGGCATTTTGTGATAAGGGCCTCTCAATGATCTGACCTCTTGCCTTTTTGCAGTTCTACCAAGAAAACATGGCAGAAATTGCACATTAAACTTATAATGTGGTGGAAATTCTTTAATATAATTGGTTGCATTAGAGAATAAAAATGTAAGGAACTAAAAGAAAAAATATTAAAAAATCGTGATATAAATCTCTTAAATAGCAACGTGTATCAAAAAAAATAATAATAATAACTGGACGGAGTATATCAAGCATTACATAAGTATTGCGTATATCAATTTTTCCGGAACGTATTTTTAGCAAATTAAGAATAACAAAAACGAATTCATTTAATCACTCGTAAATTGTATACTATTGGAAAAATGATTTTCCAGTTTCCTTTGTATACATGAAATAAAAGTTGAACATGTCAGAAAAATAAATTTTTCCGCAGTTTTCCTTTCCCAGTGGGTGTATCTAACATGCTTGACCTTTTACACTAAGTCTTAACAGAATATTTTATTTCAAAGAGGTATTTACAGCAGCATTCATTAGTCGCTTGAGTAATTAAAGCGTCAATCAAAAGGTAAAAGGAATTACATTTGAGAAAAGAAGTATTTAGCAAAGAACTGTTTTAAAAAACAATGCTCTGAAGAGCGGTGATCGAACTCATTTGTTATTTATTGGCTTATTCCTGTCGAAAACAAAATAAAGGATTTAAATGAAAACTTGTGAAACAACACTTTCACATTGAACCTATTTTTACACAAAACTCATTATTTATTGCTTACATTTAATTCAAAGAAGTAAATAAATTAAATGCTAATAATACATCTGTATAGATAGTTTTTACTTTGATCTATTTTTACACGCGTAATTCGTTAAAAATGAAAACTACTTTTTATGAAATACGATTTATTTTGAAATAGTGAGTCTTATTTAGGAAAAATTAAAATTTAAGAACTTTTTTGAAACAATCAGGGTTGCTTAATGCTTATCTGTTTAATTTTGCCGTAGCTTATCGTTAGATATTACGTAGCACTTTATGACAGATAGCTAACGAGTAATATGATCCACAGCTTTATGTAGCGAGTAGATCTTTGGTGCGAAAGGGCCTTAGGTAGTTTCATGGAGAAGAAATTTAATCCCTTTTATTTAACTTTCTAGGCTAAGATTAATATAATGAATGGTTATCTATTGAATCATTATGCTTAAGATACTTAAGTGAATTCATTTAGAATATGTTTTTTACTTTCGTTAAGTCTGTTTTAATGTTTTTTTTCTCTTCCGAATATTGCAATTTTTCAACAGTATCTTTTATTTGCAATTAATTAGTTCACCTAAAAAGAAAAAAAAAAGTTGTGTCATGTATAGCCATTAACGATTCTCTTTTGCAATAGCTTCTTTACCGAACACCATTCTTTACCTGGAGCGTACAATAGTCGAATCTGTTTAGTACAAAGATAGCCAACAAATTGTAGATATTTTAAGTATTAAAGGGGGAAATAATATACTCTCAAAAAGAGAAAGTCTTTTTTTTTTCCTTTAAGAGTTGCACAAAACCAGTCTTCAAAATAAGTGAAAATAAACCAGAAAGTAGGGAAATTGCTCAAAAGTAATAAAAAATCTATATTTTCCTCTGGTATGCATTGCAAAAATCTAGCCTCAACAGCTACAGATGTCAGGATAAAGGATAGTAAAAGACACAAGAAGAAAATGCAAGAATGCTGGCATATCATTCAGAATGATAAGCTTAAACTGTGAATCAAATAATTCTTGAGGGAAGAATGCATTCGCAATTGTGGGAAGATTATGGCAAACAAGATCAACCTTGTCTACTATTTATTAGTGACCTTCAAATATGTAAGCGATTGATGTCAAACAGTTTCGGAATTCCTGATCTTTAGCAGTGAACAGGAAATAGTTCATGGAAACTGTCAAATAGATCTTCAATGTAAAATTAAGAGGAAATCTGGGTTATACAGAAAAAATAAGATAAAAATTATACATGTGGTAAAAACACGTCTGATCACAAATTTTCTCCATGAAACAAAAGCCGGGGACAATGAAGTTTTTTTTTTTTCCTGTCCAAAATTCTACACGCACACAAATATATTGTAATAAATGCATGCTCCTGTCTAACCAAACTTTTGACAGGTGTTAAACAATTTTATTCTTGAAAAATTATAAGTTTAAAAAATTAAACTTTTATTAATTCGTAGGAGATTTTTTTTTTTTTTTTTGCATTATTTTGGACTTGATCAGTGAAAATTACAAGATCTCATTTAAAATTCCAAGAAACAAGTAAGTTATCTTTATCCCAAACCCATTTATGTTCCTTAAGCACGATTTTGAATGATATCTTTTCACCCTTTGACCAGCGAAATCAGAAACATTTTCACATTTAATTGAGAATTAACTCCACTAATTACATGTTTTCATTTGCATCGATTAATATTACCATTCGACGCAAAATTTTTCCAAGCAACCTCCTCATTTAAATTTTCCAGTTTACTTGCTCTTATTATCCAGACAAAGGAATTATGGATATGGAAGGGAATCCGTACTTCCTAAAGCGCTGAATTCAAGCATGTACTATTTCAAAAGAAATGCAAATAAGGACATGGAAAATGAAATACAAAGGCATTTTCTAAAGAAAACTGTCATTAAAAAATGAAAGGTAAAAAGCGATAACCTTAGACATTATAATAACTTATTGCGAAAGTCAGATTCAAAATGCTGAAATTACAGGTTTAATAATTACAACATTTAGAGAAACTTGACAGGAATTAGAAAATTACTTCGAAAATAAACTCAGCGGAATGCAAGTACTTTTTCGCTTCAATACATACCTACAAGTAAATTTAGTTATAATGAGCTCGCTTGCAATAAGTCTTACATTGTTGTAGAGTTTGACGCACAATTAAATGTAAACATTCAAAATAAAATTTTAATATATTCCAAAAAAAGGAAGAAAGAAAGAAGAGAAAAATAATTTTGTTCATTGTATTTAACGGTATGTACATTTGAAAAGTGTCGGAGGGATGCTATTGCAGCAAATTTCGATCTTTTGCTTTTATTAAAAGTCCATTATAGCTAAATCAATTAAGAAAACATTTGTAAAAAATGCTTCAAACTGTGTCATAAAATAGAAAATTTTAAATGAAAGGAAACGTACCAAATTTTATCTCGAAGCTTTAATTCCGATTCGCACAAAAATAGCTCTGTAATATTTTAGAAAGTAGTTTATTTGTTGAAATTACTACGAGTCGTAAAAAATCCGTATAATTTTTGTCACTACAGCAAGACCTGTAAAGTTGACCACCATTGTAGGTTGACCACTTGACTAAAGTTGATCACCTGTTAAGTTGGTGGCTTTTGTAAAGAAGTCCTATCTTATATAATGAAAAAACTTCCGCAACTTGAGTATCTGTCAATGTTGATCACTAATGTACACCAACTTTTGGTTTCTAGTATTGTAAAAAACAATTTGTAAGTTGACCAGTTCTTTAAAATTCAATTAAATCATTTTATTTCGTTATTACTATTGATATTTCTTTCTCAAAAAAAAAAAAAAAACCTTTTCAAGGATATTTTTAATGTTATGATAACGGACTAGCATTTCCCCCTTAGAGATGGAACAGCTGCATAAAGCTTATTTAAAACCAAAATGTAACCAAACTTTTTTTTTCTCTCACAAATTTATAGTTCTGTGTCGATTTTACTAGAACGCCACTATGCGATTTGGAACAAACTGATCTTAGGGAATCATTCAAGGAAATTTTTCACTACGCTACTGGTAGATAGAATTCGATCGAATTGAAAAAAAAAAGTTGAATGGAGCCCTAAATGAGGTAGAAAACCGCTGCAAAAAGTTTTACTTCCAATCCAGCTCAATCCACACTTCTACCATATAGCCACAGACAGGGCCATATCCAGAGAGAGGGGGGAGGGGCGACTGCCCCCCCCCCCCAAAAAAAACCCGAAATATTTTGTATTGTAAAACAAAAAAAGTTTTCCTTTTTTAAATGCAAAAGAAATAAGTTTTTCTTCTTAATTTCGTAATTTTTAAACGAGTGAAAATTTGAAGAAATGAAAAAAAAAAAAATAACAGTTCAAATTTTCATCATCTGCGAACATACTTCTAAACAAGACTCTTACTAGTAATTCCTGCTCTCTTTCCCAAATCAATTCAGGCTCAAGGCAGGCTACTTGTCAGCTTGGTCGGTAGGACCCCCTCCCCCATAAAACTTATAATACTTACACCACTTTGATTCTCCCCCTCCCCCCTAAGAGTAGATCCCCTAGATTCCGAATAGGCTGAGATTGCTTCTCCGATGACCGAATGGTGATTAAAAATTACTAAATTTTACGGGGGGGGGGGCGATTTTACAGCCACATTAATTTAAATCACAAAGGGCTGCTCCGAATAAGAAAAGTTTTTAACTCTTAAGTTTTACTAGCAATAGTATTTCATGTCATAAACAGGTGTCCTTTTTCTTAATTATATGTCGGGCAGATAGATGGCGACACTAAAATCTGTTTAATTTATCATTCATATGTCCTTCTTTTTTATACTTTTTCTTTTGATTTTACTCACTAGTCCCTCTAAAGTTTCCTTTCACTCAACAGTCTAACGGCCAAAAGTAATTAATTGATCACATTGTAAAAACATTTTCATTAACACTTATGGTCAAAATTCGAACAAGTGTGTTGAATATCCCTCCTAAGTTATTTGCGTTTCAATCTAACTCAATAACGCTCTTTTTAAAACACCAGAAATGAACTTTCAGCTTACTTTGTTAAGACAAAAAAGTAGGTTTTACATGTAAAACAGTAGCGCGGTTGAAATAGTAGATTTTTTAACCTTTTACAAGAGCATTTATTTCACTTATTAACAATAGAAAATAACATTTAGTTTAGAGTATTTTCAAGAATTGTATTTTCAATAATACTTTGACTGCTAAACTGCTAAAACTATCATGACAATATGTTAGTCAGAATCACCCTTCTCTATATAAATCGGAACTGCCAGGATGATGAGCCAGGAAATCGTGATTTTTTTTACCAAGTCAAAAAATCGGATTTAAAGAAAAATTTAAATCGATTTTTTTAAACTTTGAAAACTTCAGTGAATTTACAGTTTTAAATATAATTAAACTTGGAATTGAAACTTTTTAAAACTACAAACACGACATTTTAAGTATTATTTCACCAAAACGCTTTTACTACGTAATAAAACACCAATCTAATACAAAAACATCTGATCTAAATGAAGTTTAATATAGATGACATAGTAATACATTATAAATACAAAAACTTAGGGAGAATAAACAAATTGGGTAGCGTTACGAGATAAAAATTAGCTTGAAGTTAAATGAATGAAAAACAAATTTCGTTTAAATTATTTTTTTCCCCATTTATTTTTATTTTAATACTAGATCTATTTTAATTTTATTTAATACTAGATTTTATTTTAATCTCACATACTAGATTTTTTGAAAATAATTTAAATTACACTTTATATGTCTAGTTATGGTATCTTAACCTATAAGCACTAACTATTTTGATTTTCCCATTATCTTGTATAAGTATATAAAAATCTATATATTCAGTTATTGAAGTTAAAAATTCAAATTTCAACCTTTTCAGTCGATGATTACTTTTTATTTTATAAATTTATTTTTTGTTATTTATAAATGTATGATCAAATTAATTAATTTATATTTCAAAAACTGACGGTTGGTAATAATCATTTTAAGTTTCCATTTTGTACAAATATACACACTGCAGCAAAAGGTCTCATTTACCAGGACTGTTCTTCAAAACTACTTTTCATAGTAGTGCTTTCCTCACGGTTTACAGTTTACAAAAAAAAAAAAGAGTTTTGAATACAGAGGCTACTAATCAAAAAGTAGCGATTGGTTTAAAAGTGTCAACTCAGTACTGACTAAAAATCTGAATTTTTCGATGGCGTCTTGCGAGAGAATTTCAGGTGGCGTTCAGAAGAGATATAAAAATGGTTGTGCTGAATAAGAAAACAACAGTACAGGCAGAACTACTGAAATTTCAAAATTTTCAAGAGGATTTCTGGGATGTAAATTAGAAAATGATTTAAATCAATGATTTTCCTTAAAAGCATTTGATTCAAATCATAGTTTAAAATCACTGATTCTTGTCAACCTGAGTGAAATATAAATAAAAAAGTAATACCTAAAAGTAAAACGTTCCCAATAATAATCGTTTAAAATAATTTAACTGTGCAATTATTTTAAGAAGAAATGGGGTATTAATAAATATATCAATAACAAATGGACTTGCATGACAAAGTCAAGGTCGGATTTCGTGAGAAAAAAAATGTCCTCGTGTAAAAAAAAAAAAAAAAAAAAAAAAATAATACGCAAAGGTTCGAAAATATTTGATGAATTGCGGAGGAGATAGTTGGATTTAATTGCGGCCTTTGGAATAGCAATCGACTTTCCTCGAAGATTAAAAACATATAAGGAGTCGACTTTCCGTTAAAGACATAATTGATGACACTTGAGATGTACACATGATGTTGCATTGTCGTCAAAGGACGAATCGATCATTTACGCTTTCAAAAATACAACAGCATAGAATTGAAGCTCAATGTCAACATTGAGAATTGAGATCTCTCTCTACGACTCATTTTTCGAACCAAGCCTTCAAATTAGTTGAAGAACTGTTAGAAATGCGCTATGTATTCTGCTTTACACTTATGGTGGAAATAATTATTATGGTTATAATAACTGCATCTGTACAAAATATCTAGCCTTTACTATTTTACGTAAGCGCATGAGGGCGCTGTGGACTTATGTCTATGCAAATTACCTAAATTGCTTTTACAGCTATTTGCTGTATCGTATGTTCGCATGGGTTTATCGTTTATTGATGTGATTCGTAGCTGCCACCATCGTTGTGAAGGCAAGCGAGGAAACCCTAAAGACAGAATTAAATAAAGCTGTATGTTTTTTTTTTTTTAGATAGTCATCTTTTTTGTTTCAGCATCAAGACATACAGCTACAATTTCTTTTCTTTTTCTTTTTTTAAAACTATTTAGAGAAGTGAAATGCACGAAAACAGTGAAAACCATAATAGTAATCACATCCATAAAACGACTGACTTTCAAAGGTTTAAATGGATATTGTCAGGGAAAGAGGATATGTGTACTACTTTGATTGTTAACGTGTAGAATGTCTGACCTCTTGTACGTAAAAAAAAATACATTTATTAAACTTGCAATCTCTCCCTCTCGTCCCTCATTTTCCAAGTCGATGGATTTTCGTTTTATACAAAGCGTGAAAATATGCTTGACAAAATTTTGAAGAGTATTTTCGATTTTCAACACCCTTGTAAAGGAATAAAAATATCTCTGAAAGATAGTCTGAGCATAGAAAAACTCGTAAAACGTTCAATAACACATATCTAGTATCCTCAGTCTTCACTAACTGTATTAACATAGTACTTTTTCTGTGTGAAATCAACGGAATAGGACTTTCGATATTTGATAGATCCATGCCAAATAAACGTGATGAAAAAATCGAAACCTACCTTCACTGCAATTCGTTATAGTAAAAATATATATACTTGGAAATAAAGGATTGTCGTCATGAGCAGTAGTACGAAACGAACATGCGAACGAAACGAACTAACTAGTAGTTTCACCTTATGCCACACTTGTCAAAAGCGCGATAAATCAGGGCTGCGGAGTCGGAGTCGGAGTCGGAGTCGAAGAGTCGGAGTCGGACTGATTTTGGACCCAAGGAGTCGGAGTCGGAGTCGCTGAAAAACATGTCGACTCCGACTCCGACTCCGACCACCTCCGATTTGGATGAAACTTTATGGAGGTGAAAACATATCTTTGAAACTAACAGATACAAATTTTCAGCGTCCAATATCCAAATCCTTAGCATCTAGGATCATTAAAAAGTGCTTCAAATGGCGGGTCTTTGCAGCAAAAATGCAATGTGTTAAAATAAAGTCTGGCCATTTAACAAGAAAATGATTAGTTTTGTACGGAGTCAAATGACAATAGCGACACTTGTCTTTTGCTCTGGAGAAAATGGACTTTTTGGGAGGTCACAGTGACCTCCGAGAATTGAGATGAATGTGGTGAAATTACCTGCGAGAATTCTTGAGAAAATTGAACTTTTTGAGAGGTCACAATGACCTCTCATGACCTCCGACTGGGATACCCCAGCTTGCTATCTGCCCCCCTAAAGTGAGTCCGACCATGAATAAAAATGAAACTTTTAAAAATGGTCTTAATATTTCAACCTTTGTTTAGGGTTTTTCCCTCTTCATATTTGGGTAAAAAAAAAATAATTAAAAAAAAAAGTAGGAGTCGGGAGTCGGGAGTCGGAGTCGGAGTCGAAAGTTTTAAAATCCCGGAGTCGGAGTCGGAGTCGGAGTCGATCATTTTTCCTCCGACTCCGCAGCCCTGCGATAAATACGAAAACGCCATAGAACTGTGGTTATTTAAAAGTTAGATTCACTTAACATTCATGTAAATAATGTCTAGTAGCACCAAAATTCAGTTTGTTATTGCATCAGAACGACCTTCTCAATAAATATCAGGAAAAAGAGAAAATTAGTATATCGATTGCTTTTCAAGTTAATAATGACTTCAAAATACTGCCACAGTATAGGAATGAAGTACGAAAGGTGATCACATATAGCACGGGAATATCATCTAACATAGCGAACGGAAAAATAATTTAGCATGCTATAGTTTTTTCAAGGATATTGAATGTAAGTACATGGCCCGTTCAGAAATATAGAATCATGTAGCCAATGCTATTTCATAACTTCATAATAATATATGATTATATGGACAAGCATTGCTTTTATAGTTCCTTTCGGACATAAACTGAAAATTTGATTTGTTTTATTAAGAAAAAAAGAAAAAAATATTTACCAAGTGCATTTTTACCTTTTGTTCCCTTTTATTAAAGTGACAGTCTGTTTCTAAGAGTATACAAGAATTTTTTAGAAAGGATAACGCCTAAAGAAAAAGTTAACTAATTCTAGAATAGGACTTATATCAACGCGCAAAGGAATTGAGTTTCTTAACTCTCAAAATTCCCATTATTCCTTCAAGTCCCAAGTTTGTTATTATTGTTCAAAATCAGTAGACTTTTTGCATCTTATTCCATTGTGCAGTTCACTACATACGGCAGGTAAAGAGCAGTAACTGCAAGTTTGTATTTTTTTTTTTTTTTTGAAACTTCTTATCTATTGTACTCTAGCTTTTATGGTAGAAGCTTGCTTATTTGGAGTCCAATACGCGTTTTTTGAAATTTCTCAAAAACTCATTTCTGTAGGTACTGTCCTTTACCTTAGCACGGCAGCATGGATTAGGAATCACTCTGAAAAGAGTCCATCACGCTATTAAGTATCTCGGCTCATAAGGGATAGGCGATTTCTTCTCTGAGTTAACATTAATTCACACATAAGATTTTAAATAATGTTTTGTCAAAACAAACGACTCATTTTGTTAACTTTTCGTCACGAACAACACTATTCTCTTATACATGCTACACTTTTTAGTTGTAACTACACTTGAAACGAGTAAAGACAAGAAGTTTTTCTCAGGCAAACTGCAGCGATCTGTGTTTGGCAATCAGGAAATAAAAGTTCATTTCTCACAAAGGAGATTTTTTTAAAGGTGAAAAAAAACTTTTCAAGTCATAACTCTACGGCCATATCCTCTAAGGATTATTGCACACCTCCCTCAAATACTACAATTCACCCCCCTCCCCCACACACACACAAAAAAATTGAGAATCCCAAAAATGAGACCAAAAACCCTAAAAAATAAACCTTCCCACAAAATTTAAGTGGCACACCTCTTTATGTGACCCAAACGTGGATCCCCTGTTAAAACTCACATCTTTTACAACTGAAAATGTGAAAAGGTACCTTCGTGAATATCAAGATCTCAAAAACGAAGTTAACTATGAATACCATGATCCCCGACACAAAATCATTTTCATCCAGGGCCGTCGAGAGCCCATGTAAACCTGATCGGAAACTAGGGCCCGGCCCTTAGAGGGTGTGGGGGGGGGGCGACTCGGACTGGTATAATTTTTATAAGATGTATGAAGGGAGGGGGGGGGGTAGACCCAACTGACAAGAATCTCGCTCCCAGTGGACATCCGTTAACATTTATGCATTTCTTTTAAATGTCAAAATCTCCTTCCTACATCAATCTTCGTAAACAAATAAAACATTGGATTCGTTTTTCTATTAGATCTAGAAAAATGGAAAATCTGAATAGATGGGTTTGAAATCAAAGAATAGTTATAACTATTAGAAACACGGAGTTATTCACCTAACTGCAATCATTGCTGGCAAGATTTAAAAAAAAAAAAAAATATTTCCTTTTCTTTTCATTCAAATCACAACTTTTTTTCTATTTGTTTTTAGTATTTATTTATTTCATTTTTTAATTATTCATTCATTTATTCATTAATTTATTCATTCATTTATTATTGAAACATTTCCATCATTTGTTTTCTTTACATTTCTGAAATGAGTTTGAGGCAATTTCTTTTTTTCCGACACAATGTTTAAAAAAAAAAAATCACATGTTTACAAAAATAGTTAAAAGCTCTTCATAACGGTTCCCAGCTAAGAAAAATTTGGAAATCAATAAACAGCTGTTGATCTACTCGCTCTAGGCTAGCTGTATGTAATACAGTTGTGGCGCCATCTCGTAATCAAACAATTAGACATGACGAATTATTTCTTCCGGTTCGATTTCTGTATTTTCGAGCTAAGGATTTTCTACGAAATCGTTTGCTTGTTGCTCCTTGAAGAAAGAAAAAATTGCAAGCATCTCTCTTTGAGGGGAAATTCAAAACTTCTTGAAAATGAAAAAAGCAGAAAATATTGATTTTTTTTTCTTTTTGTTCAGGACTATTTAACACGAGGGAAAATACTCCTTGACATTTTTTTGAGTAAAATTTATTTTAGAAGATTGAAATGTATGAAAACAGAAAATACTATAGCAGAGTTCGATTCCATAAAAAATTTTATGGAATCGAATATAAATTTAAATAAATAAACAAATATATTTTTTTAAACTATAGTTTTATTAAGACGAGATGGGAGGGAAATGTGTACTATTTTGATTTTGTAACATTTAGAAATTTGACATTTTGAATTCAAAAAATTAAAAACATTCAAATGCAATATTTTCCTTCCTTTTTCTGGATTCTAAAATTTTATGTAAGACACAAAGAGTAAAACAAATGGTTAACTACAATTTTTAGCTTTTATTTTTTAATTTTCAATGATCGAAAACGCTTTTAGGGATGTTAAAAACATCTGTGTATGAGACATTCCTGTATGAGACTTCCAACTACCATCGTTCATTCAACAAAAAGGAAAATTTCAGACTGGCACTCTTACTTAATCAGTTTTATGTAGTTATATTAGCGAAGATAGTTCGTTGTGAATGTTGCAACATTTTAAATTTACTACTTGTGCTGAAAAAAATGTTTTGTATTCCCTTGCATTTCCTCTGTAAAAAAGGTGCAGATATAGTTTCTTCAGTACTTTGATGAATTGTATTAAAATGAGGGTGAAAAAGAAACGAACTTGCATTTCTAGACAAACAAACGCATTGGGACGCATTTAACCACAGAACCACTAACCGTTTAAACAGCTGTGAGAGTCACATGCCGAAGCATGTATAACAGTTAAGTCTGAACAAACTAAATATTTTATCTTTGGTTTTTCAGGTTTTGTCCTTTTTTTTTACTTTGGTGATTATATTCGTAAAGAAAATTTTATTTAAAAAATGCAATTTTGATTTTAGTAGAGCTTTATGAATGAACTAAATACTAGTAAGCAGAGATAGATGTTTCTTTTTTTTTTTTTTGCGTGAAAAAACTCTTGTCATTTTTCAGAGGAGTGAGACTCGTTTGGAAGGTGTGAAACAATATGTGAAATCAATAATAGCTTATAATAGCGATTAATTCTTTGAAAAAAAAAAAACTAAGCTCAAATGGAAGATGGCAGAAAAGATACGGGGTACTCTCTCTCTCTTTCATTTTTAATATTTAATATCTTTGAAGTTTTACATTCAAAAGCACAACAGTTCAGCAGTAAAACACAACATAGTTTCAAATAAAATATTTCTAAAACTTTAATTGTTTTTTTTTTTTTCCACTATAATCCGCAAGGCTAAATTTTTCCCTGAAATAGTATATGGGGAAATAAGCTAAGCGTTTGATGCGTATTTTAACTTTTCAGTGCGTAAAATATGTTTGTAAACTCGTAAAACACTATTATTTTTCTTTGTCACATTTAGACACAAAACAACTCAGCATTCATGTGCTGAGAAGTTCAGAATATGATCCGGAAAACGTAACAATTGCAATTTTTATCGATTGATTTTATTTACAACAGAATGTTTGACTATTATGATAAGACATTAAAATGGCCCCATAAAGATTACGACAACCATATAAGGAAACTCGGAACAAGTGAACCATGGGTTGGAATGGAATATTATCTTTTAAGGTGAGTAATTACGAAAAAAAGTGACGCAGTTTTTGGATGAACATAAATTTATTTGTACGCAATGTCATGAACCGAAATTTGTGAAAAATTCGAGACATTTTCTAACATTTATGGAAAAAAACTTCCACATTTTAAGTTGCATCATAATCTGAAGAATACAGACTTGCTCTGTATCCTTGTGATTTCGAGAAAAAGCAGGAAAAAAAAAAGCGAAGAAGTAATTTGGACAAATAGCATTTGAAAAGAAGAAAATGCACAACAAATGTTCAAAGGAACTTGACAAACACGGACATGAGAAAAAAATAAAAATTTCAAAACTTAAAAAAAAAAAAAAAATCACGCAAGTAAACGCTTAAAAAATTCTCTTTCCACATCTTTTTTTCTAGAATCGAGATATTTCTGGAATTCGTAATCTATATCTAAGATTGTCGAAAACCAATTTAATAAGATTGTTATTTGTAATAAATGGTTATCTTATCATAAGAGTCGGTATTATTACGTCGAATATTATCTACAACTGCGTTTTTCCCTATCTGAGAGTTCACTTGGGAAAACAATTTTGGGCTTCATTCATACTTTTCATGCGACTAATTGAGAAATATATACTGAATGGTTTATGCCCTAAAGATAATGAACTTTTAAGAAGGCAGAATAATTATCTTATGGATTTTGCTGGGTCTGAAACCATTAATTTAGATGCGGTCTAGTGTATTTAACCTCATTAACGGATGGTTTACTGACATGGGATTGCTCCCATTGTGTATACTTCAAAAATAATACTAGGAAACAACCAAGTCAGTAACCATTTTTGAGAAATAAGAAAAAAAAAAAAAAATACAGTACGTAGAGGTACATAAGTATCCCCCAGTACTGTTTTCTGAAAATAAACATAAGAATGAAATTTTTGCTTAAAATGATTTCGTATTAAAATGCTCGTTTACAAATATGGGGAATGTATCATTTTAAGATACAGAAAAATCGAAAAATAATGCATTCCGTGTTTGAAACTTACAATAAAATTCCGTATATTAAGATCGAACACGTTGTTCGGAAAACTCATCAACCGAAACAAAGTATTACACAACTCAACCAGTGCATAATGTATCCCATATTTTACTTGAAGCACTGAAGAATACTTATGCTTTCTGAAAGCACGTGTATAATAAACGACTTTCGTTTCCGCTACTCGCATGTGGTAGCACAACGATTCAATATTTTCCACAAATCTAAAAATATCATAACATTTTCTTATATCTTGAATCAGTCGCACAAATAAAGTTTGATCAGTCATGTTCATGAATGAATATAAATGCTGTAACTTATTTTCATGGCCGTTTTTTTTTGGGGGGGGGGAGATATCATACAATTTTGAATTTTAAACAGTTCATGTCTGCATTACTGAATTCAATCTGAATTAGCAATATTTATTTGAACATTGATTACAGCAAAAAAAGAAATTTACCAACCGAGTTCAATTGATACTAAAAATAAATAAACAATCTCGATGAGTGATATTAGACACTTCCAAACTTATAAGACAAAAAAGTACATACATTTCACAGCAAAAATTCATCCTTTTATTTTAGTAAAAGAATAATTTATAATTACTTATACCATGAAAGTTTCATCTTTCATTTCCATTTTTGTTACGAACTTCCTCATCTATTATAGAGGGTGCTATCTCGCTAATATATCGAAGTTTCCGCCCATAAAATGGTTCTACTTTGACGCTCAGATACTGTTAAGACAGTTATAAAACTTTGAAAATTCATCAACGCCAAACTTTTAAATTCTGATTCTTAATTTAAAAAAAAAAAAATCCGAGCGTCGAAAATAGACGGAGCCTATTTTCATCACTTGTGACGTCACCAGACACTATGCCACTTTTTCTTTTCCTCTAATCTTAACAATGACATCTCTAAACAGAACAATGCCAATGGCCAGTAAACCCAAAAAAGTTAGTGGCCATTTTAAACTATGTACCAAAACTATTCCACTCCACTTCATTAATACTACATTACTAGCTGCCAGGGCAGCTAGATTAGCTTCCTGCGGCATGTTGATGCATAACGTCCCCCCTCTCTAACTTTTACCTCATTCTGAAGTTTTATTTGATATAATTTAATGTTCATTCGATTTCAAGACGTACCACGAACGTGGCCCGGCGTTGCACGGGCACTTCGTGCCCTGAAAGTAGTGAGGAAAATGTCAAGAAACTACTCCCCGCCAAGGCGGCTCGCTAACAGGCGCTTCACGCCTTTACTTTTTTCCTGTATAAAAAAAATCATTCGAATTATTGAGATGCTTCGCGCCTTCAAGATGGTGAGGAAAGTTTCAGTAAGTTCAGCTCAGGCGCGGATCCAGAGTGGGGTCATGGGGATCATGACCCCCCCCCCCCTTAACCGACCAAATATAGCAAAAAATTGCATTTTTGGGACTTATTTTACGAAAAAAACTGCCAAACCACCCCATTTTTGCACAAAAATTGCACTTTGACCCCCCCCTTTCCGAAAATGACCCCCTCCTTAACCAGAAGCTGGATCCGCCCTTGGTTCAGCTCGCTCAAAGGAGAAAAAGCAGACATTGATACTCAGTTTTTAATATAAGTAGATGGCTCTTCAACAAATGAATGTTTCAAAATATTACAAGTAGCTAGCGATAAAAATACTATGTAAGTCGCCCGCTTATGAGTTTCGTGTTTGATTTAGTTAAGCCTTCATTCAAAATTCTCATTTTCATTTTTATTATTGTTTCATGGCATGGCAACCACGTTTTGCAATGCAAGAATGGATTTCATATTTAATCATTTATTAGGCTTAATCGCTTTAAACTTGACTACTTATTAATTGATATCTTCGCTAATTAAAATCGTATAATTATATAGATTGAAACTAATGAAGCTTGAAAAATTACCTATCTATCGGTACCTGGTTCGACTTTCAGTTCATTGGCGTTCAGGAGAAAGAAGCGTGACATAGAAAGATAGTTAGAAAGAAAGATAGTTAGAAAGAAAGATAGTTAGAAAGATAGTTAGAAAGATAGTTAGAAAGATACTCAGTTTTTAATATAAGTAGATGTATTACTAAGCTGCTAGATATTAGGGAAAAAGGCTTGGAAAAAAAAAATTACGAACGTTTTCTAAAAGGTAAAATCATTCATTTCAAAATGAAAATAATAAGACATTATGAAAATAAAACTAACCGTACATGCATTCTTGAAGTTTAATTACTTTTTCATTTATTTTGCTGATTAATTATAAATTTGGTTATCTTGGACTATTTTCAAAATAAAGTTTCATTGCATTTTTTAAATTGAAATTATGTATTTAGATGTTTTATGAAGCAGATAGGTCATATTTCTTTACAAGATAACATTGAAAACCAGTGACAATGCTCATTGCTTTTGTTTTCTTTTAATAATCGGCACGATGCATTGGTTTTTTTTTTTTTTTTTTTTGATTAAAAAAAAGTAGGTCGCCAGTTAGGCGACCAACACAATATTTTGTTTTCGCTAAAAAAAATTAGTTGCCAATGGCGAGCGGCGACCGTTGGTCTCGACTTTTATCTAAAATCAAAAAAACTAAACTGATTTTGATAATGTGTAAGTTTCTGCGGTTACAACGTCATTTTTTTTTTAATTATTTTCAATTCAACAACGTCATTTTTAAACAGTAAAAAAAAAAATTGCTTAATTTTAGTGAATAACTCGTATTTCAATTTCAAGTGGAGTAAAAAGTTGAAAAATAAATCTAAGTAAACAAACTCAACGTAGTTACCCGCAGTTTGCTCAATATCATATAATTCGGTGATGATAGACACCACATTGAAACTTTTTTGTTTTTTGTCTTGAGACGTCCGCGGAGGGTCGCGGTCAATGACTCCTTTCTTCATAAAAATTTTCATTTACATTGCTTAGAATATAATTCAAATGTTTGTTTATTATGTAGTAATTATAGAAATGAATATGTATCAGCTGTGTCGTCAAAAAATGTCTTTCTTTTTTTTTATTGTATTCACATTACTCACATCTAAAAATTTAAATGTATAAATTATAAATGGTAAGAACTTTTCGACTTCGAATTTGATTTCAGTATGATAAAAATGCCCCAGAAACGTTCAAACTTCGGGGGAACCAATTTCATTGCTAATTGCTGTTATAACCAAGTCTACAAATTTTGTTCAGATATATTGAGTAAACAGATAAGAGCGATTATATATTAAATCGATAATAAATAAAGGAAAATAGTCGATAGTAAAATCGACTTTTAAATTGAGTATGAAAATAGCTTATTCCAGCAAAACATCAGAAAAATGTGAGACAGAATGGAGTAACAAGACCACATTCGCGTTGCAGGACACAAATTGAAAAGAAAACAGAAAGTTCGCATAAACATCAGCTAAAATTAAAGATTACCTCAATTTTGCATTTACAAAAAATCATCAAGCAATAAATAAAATGTCCAAATCCATTGATAATTTCATGCTCTATAAATACACACGAAAATAATTATCTTCAAAAACTTGAAAATAAAAGGGAATTCAACATGAACAAATTTTTAACCGCAATACGTTAAAAAGGGGAAAGCTTCAGTTGAAGAATTTAGATTTTGTTGTTAGACAATTATATTAATTTTTTTATTTCACACGACATTATTTGTATTTAAAAGTTCAGAGTACTAAAAAAAAAGTTTACGGAAAGAATGCAAAATTTAAAATTACTTACCACATCGGCGATGGAAGTCACAGCATCTTGAGAAACTGATCGATAAAAAGGAATAATATCCTCATTTTTTCCAGGTTCTCTAGGTAGAGAACAGCTCCATTTATTAATCCCATTTGGTATAGTTTTGTTGGATTTCGGTGAAGCAACAGTGTGGTAACCCACATTTACGCTTCCAGCACCCCTCTTTTTGCTTTCTGGTTGCTGTTCAAACTCACTTATTCCATTGACACAACACGTGGTTTGCACAACAGCATAATCATTCAACTGCACGGTTTTTGGAGCAACACAACGAGCTTGTACACCAACGTCATTCACAGTATTTTCTAAAATTTCTAACGACTCTGGTACTTCACAAATAGGAACTGCCCCATTTAGAATTCTTACCCAAGGATAGGGGTCATTGTTATTATTTTTTGCCACTTTAGAATTGGAATCTAGAAAAACGTCATCAGATGTATGAACATCGTCAAATTCTGGAGGAGGAGGTGTAATTTGATCCACGCAATAATTGGGAATGGTATAATCACAGTTAATAACTAATTTATGTTTACAATTGCACGAATCTACGCAGTCACCAGTCATTTCAATAGTCTGATCAATGCCACTATCGGGAGACATTGAAACTACTTTCAAGCTCCTGTTAAAGAACTGTTCCGGACGTAAGTCAATAGAATCAGACTTCGTTTCACCAAAATTAGAAATGCCATTATCTACATCCAAAGAATCATCTGGTTTCGTCGGACTGAGACTGTAGTCAGATGAAGGACTGATACTAGACACTGAGTTGAATTCACCAGAGAATGTTTTGTCAAGCTCTGAAACTAGGTTATTTGCCCAAATAGACAGCAAATTAACGTCCCCAGAAGGAGGCGTTGGAAAAAGAAATTGATCATCGGGTTCACTGCACAAAGCAAATGGAACCGATGTATCTGAGCTAGATCGCTGGCGAACATGAGTAGATGAGTGCGTGAACGTCCGTGATTCATGGTTAGTTCCATAATCATTGGCTGTGTTACCATTACACAGTTTCCCACTGTGGTTCTCAGAAGATGATGGTGTAACATTTGTCTTTAACAACAATAAATCTTTAGACGTTTCAGGGAATGAGAGCGACGGATGCATTTGCCATAATCTTCTCCTGGTATTTGGTGAGTAGGGCTGTTTCCCACGTCTGCCCAATGTACCAGGACTTAAGCTGGAGGAAAAGCATGTTTTCAAATTATTGTTGCCATTAATAGAATTAAGTTTATCTGTAGAATTTTTGAAGTCTACGATGTTTCCATCGTGACAGACTCGGTTTAAAGTAGGGGAGGATGTAGAGCTGCTAACAGAAGAAGTTTCGAACGCATCGCAAGAGTTCCGATTTTGGAATTCTTGGGGTGGCGGTAGCAAAACATCTTTAGGTTTAGCTTTAAAACATGAGTCCAAAAGCCCAGTCTCTTCTTGCTCTTCTAGCTCTCGAATAGCCCGGCCAATTTCTTCCTGCAAAAGAGAAAAAACAATGCATACTAACACAAAAAAGTGAAATGATTATATATTTAGATATGACCGTGACAGACAGAACATAATTTTATTCATATTAAATATGTAGACAACCTTTATCAACCATTGAAGAACCGATACGGAAGTACCGCGCTTTGCTTCCGAAAATTTCGCGTTTATGGGCGAAGAATTTGCTGCTCTGATACACGTTACTGAAACATTCGCGTTATATAAATTTCGCGTGAGTTGAATAGCGTAGCGCGAATCTATTGTATTTCTAGTACCTGAAAAATTATTAAAACACATTCAGATGCCAAATTTCCACTCTTATTTATTTTATTATTTCCACTCTTATTATCACTGTAAGCGGCGACTTTTTTGTTGCATCTAGTTACTATCGATTGGAAAAAGAAAAAAAAATAATCCACTGTTCATCGGCAAGCTCTCTCGTCTTATTTTGTTCTTGTTTTTAGGGGCGGATCGAACTTAAGTTTATTGGGTGAGCAGAAATTCTCTATTAACCGAACGGAACTCCAAATTGTATCGAATGACAAAAATACTGGTATGCATAGATAAGTACATCGAATAAAAAGGAACATTCAGATACTTAAGATTATATGTCCGAATTCGTCGAATCGTAAGACAAAATTTGCCAAATAAGAAAAGCCACAGTGATCTTCCCCACCCGGGAGCCCCTACTTGTTTCCTGAAACTGAAAAGATCTGTTCGGTGTGATTTGAACCATTATTTCATGAAAATGTCTTATCGTGTTGAAGGACACTTTTGCACATGCTACTCTACTAAATATTGCAGTTCATTTCAAAGTACATTTTTTTAAATACTGAAATTCTGGGATTTGTCAGGTTAAAAACTCCCGAATTCTGGAGTAGCCCCGGAAAAGTTTGACCTCCGAATCAAGTTTCGACGGTATAAGGGAGAGATGCAACTAGCTGTTGATCATCAATGCTTATTAGTCTTGTTGGTTGATGTTATGAGATTTGGGACTGTCAGCTAGGAAAGCAAGAAACTAGAAACTTCATTGAATTGTAGTTGTCGGAGAGGAATGCTATGAGCTTGAAGCTTCATTGGTTTCATTAGGCTTTGGATAGCTTCGCTGGCAAAGAATGCAACAAACTCGGAAATTCATTGATTAAATGGCTTATGGCTTATTGTGCGAAACGTTTTGTTTTAGCAAAGAAAAATGCACCACAATTCTACTGATCGCGTTACGAATTTAATTTTATCATCATAATTTGATTTTTTTAATGTTTTGTATCTTTATAAAATTTTAAAAGGCGGTAGTTCCAGCAAGCAAAAACATTAGAATCATTGCTTAATTTCTAACAAAATAAGTGTGAGAGTCCTATAGTCTTCATTTTTTTAACTTTACGTTGTTTATTTATTGTTTTAATGTAAAAAAACCAACATTCAACCTATAAAGGAAATTTCACATAATATTGAAAATTAGTGCCAGAGCTAAGCTCAAATGCAAATTAAGCCTTCATAATAATGCTACTTTCTGTAATACTTTAATCTATCTTCTTTGAACGGCTATATGAAAAGGTATTTTTAATCGCCTTAATTAGCCAAAACTACACATTATATATTTAATTCAAATCAGTTTTACTTCGAATTTAATTTCAGATGGTTAACATTTTTGATGCTCGGGAGAAATTTAACCATTAAAATTATCCGATAGTTCTACGCCAGTTACGGGATGATGTAAATCTAATTGAACCCATAAAATATAATCGGCTATAGAGCTGTAGATTGTATTGTCTCTGAAGCACTAAATCGTTGTGATGAAATCACATATTATTCCCGTGTCCAAAATCTCGGAAGTGGTCTCGGAATTAGAGAACTTGTTTCGCAAGTGAAGTATGTCTCGGAATTTCTGACATTTAAAGTAACTAGCTAAGCTCTTACCACCACTAGCAGTTTTTTCTTTTGTATTTGCACACATACTAGTTGATCTTTAAAAGGACATTATAAGTTTTTTTTAAAAAAAGAAAGAAAGAAAAAAAAGAAGGGAAGCCTTGTCCACCACGAGAATGTTATCAAATCCCTAAGAAAAGCGAGTCAAGACATATTCCTTCCCATTCAAGAAAATTGTGATAGAAGCAGCATTTTAAACGCTAAGTAAAAATTATGTATTTTTCCTGGTGAGCATTGTTCGCGACATTGAAAAGTGAGTGCAAAATGAGACCTTCTGCACGTGCAACGTCTTTCCATGGACGTGACAATCAAAACCTCACAGGGGGGAGATTGGGGGCAGCAAATACCCAATAGACAGCTTAATGTGGCGGGCGCAATTTCTTTGAAGGAACCCATTTATTACTTGCTGGGTCGGCCAACCTGAGAGTTGTCAGTTGAGCAGGCGATGATCCCGGCTTGTTGAGCTCTTGCTGACCTTTCACAGCCAAATAAATTAGGCCAGCCAGACAATCATATCAGTAAAAATTTTGAGAAATTAATTTCCGGCTTGTAATTAGGATTTCATTGATCATGAGATTGGCTAATGAGAAATAACCATAGAGAGTAATTGAAGTTTCGCCAAGTAGAGCTTTTAAGAACTCGAAATGATAATGGCAGTCAAGAACACATTAATCAAGCACCCTAGTATTATTTTAACGAAACGGGGCTAAAATCGAAGAACGTCATTTTCCCCGAGAGACCATTCATGCACGCTTTCAGAAAATTACCGATTCTCTACGTTTTGATACTTTTCTTTTAGAGTCAACTGCGCCAATTTTTTATAACAATTGCTGTTTTAATTATTTCCTGTTAAGGACAAAAATAATACTATTATGAAGATGTGAAGAAAATGTAGTCGAAAGGTTAGAAATATTCTTATTCATATACATATTTCATTCCAAAATAACTATTAATTTTAACACTTTCTGCCAAATTTGGAAAAGCCATAAGCCTTAACAATAAAATTCCTTCTACTGCATACCGATTGATGCGTTACTTGTAAGCTAAGGCGAACTGATTCAGTCAAAAACGTACGTTCTGACTTATAGATTACTTTATATATTGAATAACATTTCAAGCAACTATTCTGAATTTATTATAATCGTGCCATAATAAAGAGAAAATTTATTTAAATTGGTAGGAAGATCAAACACAACTTATTGAAAAGCTGAAAGAAAAAACTTTTATTTGTGCACAAAAAGAAATGATACAAATTAAACCTGATTAGAAAATTTCGGGCAAAAAGGGTTAGGTGATAAAAATTTGAAAATGCTATGGAGAAGCTGTTGTATCACCTTTTAAAACGAAACAAAAATTGCCTTTTTGTTCCATGACGTAGAAGAGAAAAAAACCTTTGAAAATCGGAAATAACGGTAAGATTATTTTGCACAAGTTATGAGCATCTTTTTACGAACGAGCTCTAAAAATGTGAATTATTAAATATATATCTCAAACTATTCCGCGAAATGGCTATAATTTACTTTTGACAGTAAAACATCTCAAAAAGTTGTATTTCTAATGTTTTCAAGGTTAGACTTTTTACTTTTACTGCTATCGCAGTTTTATTTTAATCTGCAATGCATTGTACAACCAGAAATAATAAAGGCAAGCCCAAACAAATAGTTCGATTGTTCTTAGAAAATTTAAAAAAAAAAAAATGGGTTTTTATAAACATTTCGTTCGAATGAAAATTTAAAATAAAAAATTTTTTTACAGACAAGCATTTAAATAGGCCTGCTGACCACTGGTTTAGTAACTGGGCTACGTGTAATGTTTCATAGAAAATGAGGAATTAAAACATCGTTATTGCCTCATCACAGCAGTACGTTTGTCAGTAAACACAATTTTAGCATTCGCAGAGCTTAAAAATTGTATATTCTTCGGAACAAAAGGATCATCTATGGTTAATGCGAAAAATAGTCCCCCAAAGACTCCATTAAGGCACTACTAACTTTGTGCTTCGGTTCAGACATGTGGTCGCAGTGGAAGTTTTGTACAACATAAAAATGTACAATTGTATGTAAGAAAATCATACCTTCGCACGTTCATAATCAGCAAGAATAAATTAATTATAAGTCGCCAATCTCTTATAACACTATTTTTAAAGCAATCACTCTTTTTGAAACATCCCATAAGAATTATTTCATGTAAAGCTTAAACTGTACATAATTAAAAGCGAAGAAAAGAAAAGAATTTGGGAAAAAATGGAAAGCCTTTGATCGATTCAGTTAATTGAATATATGGTTGATCAGCGTCTAGATAATCGTTGTTTTACTAAGCTTCCAAATAGCGGTTCCTCATTTCGAAATCCCCTCCCCCCTACCACCACACAAAAAAATGGCTAACAAATGTGTTTAAAAATAATAATAAAAGGCAACTAAGCATCAATTTCTTATCAAAGTTTTGGGAGGAGGGGGGCTTACATTTTAAAACTTAATCATAAAGCGCTGTATAAAAGTGAAGTATTTGGAGACGATTCATGTAAGAAAAACAAAAGCACAACTTTTAAAAGCAAACTAGATCATTAAACAAAAAATTAATACCATTCCGAATGATTTTCATTTGGATTCACACAATGACAAACCATTTTGAGGAGCGTTAACATAGATAAGAATGACAGATGAGTTCAATATCTCAGTATCATGCATGCCAAAAGAAATGTATAACACCGTTAAGAGCCTGACACATATCGTGCCTCCAGTTCTTTTTAGAACATTAAGACGATAAACATGATAAGGCCACAACCGTTACTCTGATATTAGTTTTACAATGATTTCGTCCGCGCCCCACCTGCTGAAATACATGGTAAACACCTTTTGAAATAGATGTTCCTTTCTTCCAAGGGGCAAGAAAGCACCATGTTCTACGAGGCTTTAGTGAGACGCCCGTGAAGTAATGGTGCAGGACAGAATGGAGACACCTTATAATTTGCTGCAATTTTGCATAGGCTCGAGAGCCATTAGCTGTGAAAGAGGGCTAAGGACAAAGTTGAACAGTCAGAGAGAATTGGAAGGTAGAATTAAAGAAGAAAAAATGCTATTATCCTTGAAGGCAGTGTGATAGCAGTAGGCGTAAGCCGGAACACAGGGATTATCCACCCAGATAGTTTGCTGCAGACTTTGGATCCCAAGAATTTTGCGTTTATTAAGGGGGATTTTTTAAGCAAAGTTGTGAATTTTGGGTTTAATCATGCTCAGAAAATAAAGTATATATCAAATGTAAATAAAATGGAACTACTTCCAATATATTTAACATTAAAATATTCATTTTTAAACTGTTTCAGCAATAGAATGTTTTTGAAGTGAAAATATTTTAAAATGCTTCAAACCACAAAAGTTACTATAAGTTACTTACCCCGATAATGACGTTAAACATTGTTTTTGAGTGAAAAAAAAACGAGTAGACAAATTAAGTCAGCGGTCACGACATTGATTAAACATTTAAATAAAAAGAAAATCGAAGTGAATGTTAAATGTTAGACAAAAAAAAAAAAAAAAACAGTAACTATAATTACAAAGAATGTAATTTTAAGCAGTGTTAAGCTCATCTAAATTCAAGTTTATAACAGGAAATTTCGATTTTAAACTGAAATTAAAGGCATTTCCTTCGGGTTATAGTATTCTTTTATTAAGCATTATCAAAATTATCTTGCAGAGCGTTAGCACGGCAAGATGAGACTAAAGTTTTTATTTGACCACGAAATTTTTCCTCATGTTGAAAACAAGTTTTACATAGCCGATAAATGACTACGTACTCTATAGTGAAGCTCTGATAAGTTGAGCTATGACCTTGATAATGTTTACCTCTTTTCGGGGTAATAGAGAAGGGTAATTGGTGCTGAGTTGAATTATGTTACTTTCGTAGAAGATTTGTTGAAGTATTTCAACTCAAACCCGTACGAATAACAGGTCCCTTTTTCACTGAAATCTTCAAAAAGTGGTACACATCGTCAAGGACATTACTCAACTTATCAGAGCCACACTACAGTGTGGGATAACTACAGAGTCGGTGGAGCAATTGAGTTAAAACTCACTACAAAAATCCCTTGCCTTTTGGCAACTTAAGTTACTCTTTGATATTTTATCTCGCGACCTTCCTCGATTTGCGCATGCGTCAGGTCACATCTGATTTTCTCAAAATAGAGGAGAAATGCAAAGTAGAATCAACAAACGAATAAAAACTGAAAGCATCGAGAAATGCACCTTCTTAACCTATCACCTCTCTTTCAAATGGAATTCAAATGGATGCTTTCTTGGGTTGTCCGGCGCGGAGTTCGGAAACGAACAGCATTTCTTCGGATTTTTACTAAAATATAACTAGCGAGGGAAAATCATTCCATCAACAAGCTGCATGTGAATGTAAATCTTAAATCACTGTATCGGGGTATACTTGACCACCTTTCACGGTCGTTTACTTGATCACCTTTGGTTGAAAATACGGACAAATAAAAACAATATTTAAATATAATTACATTAAGAAAATCGTCAGTTTAAATCATAAATAATTAGGACGAGTCCGAAGTATTCAAATAAAGTACTTAGTGCATACATTGCTAACTTTAGAAATCTGGCAATAGAGGTACAGTCCATCATGTTCTACTATATTTTGCCATCTCTCAACCAGGAAAGTTTTGTTATGCTTATATTACGATGAAGCATAACCATTATATTAATTAATATTAAAGTCCTAATAATCATCTTGTTGCAGTGCTATGGCATACCAAACCGTCACCTTTAGGGCGACATATGTTTCACGCTGCTTTATATTGCAGTGCTAAGCGCAAAAGTGGTATCGGCAGTCGAGCTCTAACTGAGATATTACTCATTAAAGTTCTGCGCCACGACGGATTTGATTCAGGTGATACTTTTTCAGATTTTTTTTAAAAAATATTTAACGTTATCAAATGACCATATAATATTGAATTTTGATAAAATACGTCACAAAGAGCCACCTGGTGGCGATAACTATATAAGTGCAGATATGACTTTTGTGCTTAGCACGGCAGTATAGCCTAACTCGAGCTAATAAAGCCGAAAATCTCGAATTAATATAGTTCAGTTGCTTATTTTTAATACACGTCCACTTCATATATCTTGTGCCAGAACTCAACTGTACTGTGATAAGCAAGACTGTGTGGCTATTTTATTGATTAGCTTTCACACTTTACGTACATGAACACAAGTTAACAGTACGTTGTGAAAATTTATGTGTTGCAAAACTTTTGACCCCCCCCCCCTACTGTTTAAATATTCTATTTTTGGTGATAAAAATATGTTTAAAAAATAGCTGTTTAAAAACTTACTTCCGCTTCTTTAAGATATAATTCCAATTCTTTGTAGGGATCGTGACAGGCTGTCATTTTGCTCCACAGACTCAGCTTACTCAGCTCGTCGCTTTTACTACCCCATTGATATCTGAAAGTAGATAAAATTTATCATTAGCCAACAGTAGAATCATCAGCAAGAAGCATCAGAAGGAGATAAGAGTTCATTCTGTCAAAAACTTCCATTCCTTAGCCAGAAAAATTCTTCCACTAAGGATTATTGGACCATTCCACGAAAAAGCCGCCATTTTGTCTCGCAATTCGCACATCATTTCTTTAAAAAGTAATAATTTAAAGAGGTAATGGACATAATTTTTCGCTTAAGCAATCACAAAAGTGTGATATGTAAGAAACACAATTTTGTTCATTAAAATTTTAAATTATTATTTTCAATGGAGCATTATATACATATGAAGTATGACGAAGGCCTTTAACGTGAGTTGTCACGTATTTCCCTGAAATGGCCCTGTCATCCTTGCTTATTTTCCAAGAACCTTATTCTATTTTCAGTTCGAAAGTTCATGTTAAAATTGAAACTTCACACAAAGACTTGATTTAAGCTTACGTAATACACACAAGTTAAGTAATTTCAAAGAAAGATGTGAAAACTATCCAGTAAGAAAAAGTACTTCTGGACGTGCTGTTTCATTACAATATGTTTATGCAATATAGCGAGACAGTTGACAAGAGGAGGGGGCAAGGTGAAGTGTGACACTTTGTAACAAAGAAGGGAGAGTGTCATACGTGCAAAAAAAAAAAAAAAAAAAAAAAAATGGGGTATCATTTATGGACAGCCCGAAGTCGATTTCACTATTTTTAAGTTACGGCCAAGTGTACTGCGCAGGTTTATGAATAAAATCGCCGAATGTTGTTGTAATGAAACAAATTATGATGATTACGATCTTGATTCTAAAAACTATAATGAAAACCTACTGACTTAATGTGGAATTTATTGGTGGATCTTATGGTTACAAAAAGCAGAGCAATATTCAAAATGATAATACAAATAACAATAACTAAATTAATTTCAAAAATGCATTTAACCCTTTAAGACCATGGGACATATATCGTCGCCACCATGCTAAACTAACGAATGTGAAAATTGGTCCTTTTCAGGAGAGTCAAAACGTTTTGCATTTATCTTATTTCCCACCTGATGTGTTTGGTTATTTTCAATTTTTAAACTTTTATAGACATCTTTAAGTGTAAAACTATCGTTCGAAGGTATCATTTTAATTTTAATTTGTAAAATTTGAACTTGAAAAACGCGATTTTTCACATTCGTTAGTTTACTAAAAATGATCCCAAGTTCAAAATTTATTTTTTAAATTCTTGAAGTAAAAAAAAAAAAATAATGTTTTCCACGTTATTGAGAAATCAGAATCTTGACATTAGCAAAGAAATATTTTGCTTACATACGTTATTAATTAATACGTCATTAAATACATACTGTCATGCTTCTACATTTATTCAAGACTAATTTTAATTTCAGATCAGATATAAGTGACGTCATTATCCATCAAAATTTTCAGTTGAATAATAAACTAACCAAATTTTAGAAAATTATTGTAGATTTGCACCTCTAATGGGCCATATAGACACAACTGTAACATCCATTTACAAAAAATATACTTAACCATTTTTCACAAAATGTACGTCACTACAGTGAACTCTCAATTATACACCGCCTCATTTATACGCCTTTTTCACTTATACGACGATTTTAAATGGTCCCAGCACATTCCATAGCAAAATAATGATAGTATCATTCGTTTATGCGTCGCTCTAAAGATACATATTTCACTTATGCGTCGAATTTTCCGTAAAATGTAAAACATTTAATTTATTTTATTTAAAAAATAAGCATGTTTCTTCACTTTCTTCTTTAATCTTTCGCCTGTTTTGCTCACGGAAGGCATTTTTTCCTCATGAACTAGAGTTTGGAGATAGACAATTATGTACTGTGGATCGTTTTAAAGGTAACAGTTTGTAATTAGGTATGCTAGAATTTGTGTTTTCTCTTTATCATTGTAGTTACGTTACAGTAATTGCCAAACCGTAGTAATATGTCTCTTATCTATAGAAACATTCTTATTCATTCTCTCATTAGAACCTATGTTGCGTTTTAGTCTTTAAAATAGGCTTGTTCACTTATACTCTCTCTCACTTATGCGCCTTTTTGTGTTGGTCCCTTGGGCCGGCGCATAAGTGAGAGTTCACTGTATTTAATCATTTTATGTATAAAACATTTTCATGCCGTATACCGTGAAACTTACGGCTCTTAAAGGGTTCAAGAGGGTTTTCAAAGATGAAAAAATTGTTCTTGAGAACAGGTAAAAAAATCGCAAAAACAGCGAAGCAAGCTTCAATAAAAAGATCTCTCTTTCATTTATAAATAATTAGTTATTGACTGACGTTCGTTCCTCCCAATACCTCCCATAATTACTTCAATTGAAAATCATATTCCAAAAAAGCTGCTCCAGCACGAAATGGGTACAGCTACAAGTTTGATGATAAATCACTCAATTATAAATGTCTTCTTAGATAGAATAATTATCAAATAAAGAAAGTTTCGAAAATATCTGATAAATATCGTTAGATTCGTGGAAATGTAAAACATGAAAGAAATTTAAGATAATCAACTTTATTTCCTAAATTAACTTGAGTCACGCTTCAATTCCGGGTGCATGCTTGATAAAAGTGAAAGGATAATTGCTTCATGTTGTGTGGAAGATTACATTTCCACTTATGCTTAATTAGACAGCTGTTTTAAAAGCAGCCTTTTTTAAGCTATGATGAAAGAAACGCCCGATGTATAGTCCTTAGAAAATAAGCATCATTTTCTAAATACGAGGGGAGATTTCTACAGAAATTTAAATATTGCGTCCATAAACTATCCCCAAATGAGATTTTAATGAAAATATTCACAATGAAAATGTTAACTGGCGTATAGTTACACGGGATTTTAGTAGTTAAAAGTTTATTTTGTGCCAGCTCATTTTTTTTCTATATTCGACATCAAAAAACAAAGGCATTTGTAGGAAGGGTTCTGTATCTCAGAACCAGACTAACGTAAGTCCACTTTCGTTTCTTTTGAGGATGAGGACAGAGCGAAAAGGTTTGATGCACACAAAGGATGGGATTCGCGCTCTTTTAACGCTGTTAAATTATTGTGAAGGAATTTCTTTTGTAGAATAATATTGTCATGAGTCGATGCGGAATAACATTCTACATACAATGCAGTAATAAAGTGAAAATCAGTGAAAAGTTCAGTAATAAAGTGAAGTGTGCAGTAATAAAATTTCTGTAAAAAGGTTGAGAAAAGCTGCTTTAGTCCCCCGTGTAGCATCTTGACATGGAGGCCGATAATTTCAGGTGCTAAAAGCGTTATGTGCTCGTAAGGTCATGGTATCGATATTTTTATTAACAAAAACTCTAAACTCGTTGGAGGCAGGATTCAGGGCCGACAAGAGGCCATGAAGCCTAGTCGAAAACTAGAAGACCGGCCTTTTGGGTCTTATACTTTTTCAACAGAAGTTTTTCTTTCCAGTGTAGTATAATTTTTATATTTTTTATGCGGGAAGGTCAGAGATCAGACTGACCATGCTGTGGCTCTCAGCGGCCTTGGCAGGACTCTGAATAACAGTTGTGTTTTATATTAAAATCGGAGAGAATTTAATTCAGTAAATAGCAGTGTCCTTCTCTTATTTCGCATTAGTGTTTTTTATGAGCAAGCCATAACTTCCATAATACTTTATCAACCTTCATAAGTAAGACATAATCTAAAAAAAAATAATTAGAAACAAATAAATAAGTCACATTTTGAATTTTACTTGAAAAATTACAAAACAGAAAAAAATTGATTTCCTCGTCGCGAGCGAATATTTCGCTCGAGTCAGTTAGTCTTTCTTAACACCAATTGACATGTTTTGTGAAATCAAATATTTCCATCAATTTGGTTTTGATAAGGAGAGATATTTAAATAACTTAGCACTCATTGCAAGTTTCAGTTACTTCGTGAAATGTTGAAAATAGAACCAAACTCTAACTAAACTATAAAAGCTTATCTTATAACAATTTATTGCATTAAGATAACAGTCACTATATCTAATAGTCACTATACAGTCTAACGCAAAAAAGCACTGTATGCTTTAATCGAATGAGTTTCCGACAGTTCTAGTTCCGAAAGAGGTTGAATCATTTGCCTACGAAACAAATATACCCTCAAACTATAGACTCTTATAGATCTCATTTCTCACGAAAAATACAATTAAGAAAAGGCTGATCCAGTATTCGACATTTCATTCCGGGGGATTCACCTCCCGCAGAGAGACCTTCTAACCCCGTCGTGGATCATCTTTAACTTTCCCACGATAAAATATAATCCTCCGAACACCACAAATGTTTCAAAGTCCATAGGCACATAATTCCTCAGAAAAAGTCCATCAAGAATATCTAACATAAGTGGGGAGAGAAAACCGTGTGTAACAGGGCGGGAGAAAAATTATACCGCTTTTTATATCGCCGACATAACGGACGGGAGAGCTCCTGAAAAGATCGCTCACTGCACAATGACTTGGCACCGGCGACCTTCTGATCCAGAGACATAATAAAATGACTGGGCCAGTGTTACGCATTTTTTCCTCAAGCACGTTTTTATCCCCTATAGACAACCATCCCTAAAGGAATTCGTACTCAAACTTCCCCGTTAGAAGATAGAGAAACAGCAAAAACTGAATTGCCATTTAAGAGTAAAAGGCCCGCATAGTGAGGTACCATGTTAAGATATATTATCACCCGCATAACCAAAACCCGGAAGGTATGTGATGGCTAGAAAAAAGTTGCAAGTATGACAGGCAATACATATTACTTTCCCGATGATAATACTGATATAAAAAAATAATCACCTCCCAGTTCTGATCTATTGCTTAACCAGATTGATTTCGCCACTAACATTGTCATTGCCCGAGTGTCTGTGTACACACAATCCGAGTATAAAACGATGCATTCAGACGCATCAGCACCTAGGACATCTTATCTTGGTGTCCTGATTACGCTAATTCATTGCTATACAAATGACTTCCAAGAATAAGGCCACATGACAGACTTCCTCGTAGAGGATAAATGACAAGGCTGACGTCACAAGCCAAAAACATAGCTTAGTCAGGGTCATGACCTCATGTTCTTCCCATCACAAGAAATGACATCACTAGATAATTTTACAACGGAATTCCGCAAAGAGCTTAACGCATGATGTAACAATTATGCAAAGAAGATGATTCTGTACCGATGGGTAGAATGCTAGCAAACCGTTTCGGTTATCTAAAAAAAAAAAAAAAATTCCCTCATGGTAAATTTCTAGAGAAAAAAAAAGAATAAATGATAGAGGAGTTTATCAGTTAGAAACATACACTTAAATCCTACAGCCATTAAGAACTTCTTTGAAAACCGAAAATCAAGTTTATTTAGTTTGAAAAAAAGTTGTATTTAGTATTTTTCAGCAATATGAAGTTGCTTTTTATTGCTGTTATTGATTTCATGAAGGAAAAAAAGTAATAAGTTGCTTGGACGATTTCTTTAAACTTTATGTAGTTAAAAATATAAAAGAAAACTTTTTAAATTTAAAGACTATTTCTATCTGATTGATTAGCACTAAAAAGTATGAAATAAAGTAAATGTACTATTTCTTGAAGACAACTGTCAAAAATTTCAGTTGATTTGATTATATCTTTATATGTTGATTAATTCTAAAACAGCAAATAAAATTTAAATTAAAAAATTGAGAGACGAAATAGGCGGTATACAGTTTACTGTGAATAGCTTTAAATTTTTCACGCCTCATCTGGTCCGATCTGGTGAAGTCCGAGAATTCAGAGCCAATACCCAAAACCAATGAGTTGACGATGAGTGTTCTTTAACCACCTATAGCGCAGAAAGTCCAATTTATTCGTTTGTTTCAGATGACGTAAGAAAAGAAAGAAAAAACAGGTACCCCAGGATACTCATTTTTTTAAACATATGTATTTTAAATTGATATGTATAGAGAAAATTAGAAAAGCAATGCAAATAAGTAAACAAGCACTAATTGCCAAAAAAAAAAAACGAAAAACTGATCAAAAATAAAATTGCATAGCTAAAACACAAACCGATCATAGATTTAAATTTTTTTTTAAAAACTCCATGCAGAACAAAGTTTTACTTTTTGAAACTTTGCAAATACCAATGATTTTCGTAAATACCAGCGGTTTTTCAACGGGTGACGAACCAACATCTAGTTAATCTCTTTTCTGCGAGCTGAACATTCTATCTTGTTATTTCATTTATTGAAAATGTTTTGAAGGAAAGAAGGAATTTAAAAAATTAAAGAATACAATTGAAGGGGCTAGTGGATAAAGGGGATATGTGACATTTGAATTTCGCCGATTTATATAAATTCAAATTAGTGTGTGTTCCATTGTGTTAACTCACATACACCGTTGAAGGGGCAAGTGAATAAAGGTGATATGAGACATTTTTTTTAAATTTCCGGAAAAAGCTTTCAAAATAAGAAAAAAAAAATACCTTTTCACCTTCATCCATGGTATAAAGTAAGCTTTTCCGAAATTGTCACATATCACCTTTCAATTATGTTTGTAGGTTCTCATTTGATTAGAATAAATATTGATTACTGAAGTAATTGTTTATAAAAAAAAACTATTAAACAACGCATTGTTTTATCCTAATTAACAAACTAAAAGCTTTAGGCTTAGTTGGTAATGTTTCCTAAATGATACAAGTAGCGAAAAAGTAAAATTTGTAATTGAATTCAAATAGGGTAAAACCACTAGTAGCCTTTAAAGAATTCTTTGGCTGGTTCTTACCAAATTAAAAATTTCAGCAATCAGTACCTAAGCAGAGAGAGTGTAAAACTTAAGGATATACTTTTCAGATAACAATTCACTAACTTTTTAAACATCTAATACCTTTTTTTTTTTTTTTTTTTTGAAAATTAAGTTACGCTTAATACTAGTCACTGACTGATCCAAGAATCGGAGGGGGGACAAACGTACTACGTAAAATAAAATGACATTACTATAATTCCGGATAGCACATTCCTGCAATTATCAAGTATTGACTGTTGTTTGGAGATAGTGAAGTAAACGTAGGAATGCGTAATATTTAATTTTACCCTAACGAGTTTAGTGTCATTGTGCTGACTTCTGGAGATTGGTGCATTTGCCATGCTCACATAATTAAATAAAATGTTCGAAAAAATTTATTTAAAGCACATAATTTTAATAACAGCTCAATCGATTATTCTATGAAACGTGTTAATACAATATCATCTCACTGGACAATACTGAGAGTTGACGTAATAAACAACTGTGGAAATTCCAGTATTTATTTCCAAAAGAAAAATCTTTTGAGTTGAGTATTAGTACAGTCTGATAGTTGATAAAAAAATATATGAATAAACATTGGACAATTGTTGTAATTCTCTAAGAAAAAATACTGAAAAATAAATATGGTAATTTGAATTGACTTGAAATAGTGTTATGAGCGAAAGCAGGTTCAATTAAGTCTGTGAGTGAAATTTTACGGAAGCCAGAATTTAGCTGTGAATTGTCTCATTAGAGAACTACTAACGACAAAAAGAATACCAGATTACATTATATACATATAGTATAACATCGATTATACTTCTCGGATTGAATACACGTCATTTACATGTATAGATAGATTCATTCCTTTTTATTTTAATGCAAAAATGCATCATTTATACTTCGCAAAATATCGGTTATGCGGCTAGAAAGTTTTCTACTTGTCTATCTTTGAAACGCCCATTTAAACGGCGCAGTCTGCGCCATGGACACCTCACTCGCGGGCACCCCTTCATATACCGCACAATAATGATATACTTAATAACACTAGAAATAAGCAAAGTGGTTTTTATTCGAAAGGAATGGCTTTGCTTAAAAAATCAATGTTTTTAGTTTCAACCTATTATAGAATAATTTATATTAATTACAAAAAAGAAAATTGAATCCAACATTTTTAAAAACTTGCATATAGTCGGGTTAAACTAGTAAAAAATAAAATTATTTGTCGATCTTTCGATTACAAGTCGTTTCACAGAAGTTCCTTGAAAAACTCGAAATTTACATAATGGCCATTTTAACACTCTGAGTTGTATTAGAATAAATTTCACTCAATTTTGAAGCATAAAAAATTATGACGAAAAACAAAATCTTAGCGTAAATAGCAGTTGCTCAGAGGCGTGAAAATCGAGAGAAAGCGCATGTTTATAGATGCATTTTTCAGCATAAAATAGCCCTTTAATTGTTTAACATTTGTCATTCTCAAGAAAAACTAGCAGCCTATAAAACTGCTTCCGTGGCAATAAATTCACAAAATAGCCAGCATGGCCTAAATGTAGCTAAGCTAGTGCTGTATCTCAAAAACCACCTCAATAATCAGAAAAGAAAGAATACATTGTACTAAAGCAGCGAGAAACTGGAATCCAAACATGGATATGAGGTAATATATTTCGCAAAAAAGAGCGACTTACTTCAAGAAACAAATTCCTGGAGAGAAAAATGTTGACCACAAACAAGAACTTTGTTCTTTCCGACAGCCATGTCCCACATGAATGCTGGCTGTCCGAAAATCAAACGGCTAGTGATGTTTCGCTCCTTGGGGGGGAGGAGATGGGAGGGGCTAAAGGCGGCCACGGAAATTTACAACCGTCATGATTCACCCACTCGTAGCCTCGGCACATTCCCTATCAACAATGTACAACTTCATTTTTTTCTTCGGCTTCGCTTTTTGGGTTGACATAACAGTAGGATATATTGGTCCGCAAATGTATATCAAGCAATAAACACCGTAGACAGAACAAAGTTTTTCAACACCATAACGAATGGGAGCGGTAAGTATACCAGTCCGGGAACTAAATGAAATATAAATACAACCCAGTACGGACGTAAATAACATTCGTTACGTTTAGGATAAAATCTACGGAGAAGAAAAAGGTTAGTTTGAACAACCTCATTCACTGTAACGGATCCATTGGTTGCACTTCATACTAACGGGAGCAAGATTGGTATTCTCTCCAACTTGATCTTAATCCTGTTCTTAAGATAAGCTCATTGGATTATAACAGGGTAATCAATATTTTATCTATCGACATTTAATATCTGATTTTCTTAGGTAAAATCTTCCGCGTATTTACGCATGCGTCAGGTCTTCTCTGATCTTACCAAAATAGGGGTGATAATTAAGATAACAATAAGGTGAAGAATAACAAGAAGCATTTTGAGCAGTAATCAAACAACGTAGAACGCTGCTCATTTCAACCCATCACCCCTTTTTTAAGTATAATGGTTCGAGAGTGCTAGGCGCGGCCTTCAAGAATGGACAGTAATTCTCAGAACTATACAGAACTATCAATGTAATCCCAAAAGTTCTTCAGAATTTGTTGAAAGCTTCCTTGATGAAATAGAATTGCATTTATGAAGGTGTTTAATTTAAATCAAAACTCTTTTTTAAAAGTTCTTTACAGAAATGGCAGCAGATCTCAATCGTTAGTTACAATTGCCGCTTTTTATTGAAAAATAAATGCATAGGTTCTTTACATTGGAAATATATTTCCTACACTAGGTTTCAGTGGAGTAGCAGACCGAAAAGAAAAGGGTAAGTGCACCGAATATCTAATTTAAACACTAAGTGAATTTGAAAAATGATCAAAATTTTAAGAAGGAATAAAATACAGAGCGTTACAGGAGCAGGGAAGTTTTCATCTTGTGGTGAAGGACTATCTACTGGAATTCGAAAAAAGAAAGCTTTTAAATAAAAAAAAAGGGAATGAAATACGCAGCAACGTACAAAGAACATCCAATCAGAACAATACCGCCAAAAAAGCAATCAATAAAAAATTTTAAAATAAGAATTAATAAGATTAGATTTATCATCCGCGAAATATATTGAAAATAAATAAAACAAAAATTAAATAAATAAAAATTAACACTGAATTTGTACACGCAATAAATGTGAACAATAATTTAAGCTTCCAGAAAACAAATTTCATTGGCCAAGTCGTAATGGATTATGAGATCGCTGGTTGCCAATTGCAAAGACAATAGAAAGAGAAACGTCAAGGCAAGATAAAGTGAAATTAATTAGCATTCTTGATTTTTCAAATATAAATAAAAATAAATAAATATGTATAAATAAAGTGCACCCATACGTATACCATGCGAAAAACAGTTATATGAGACTAACTTCTTGAACGCAAAAAAAAAAAAAAAAAAAAAAAAAACAAGTTTAAAGAAAAAGTCACGAGGGAAATCGTAGCTGAATAAACGTACTTATTCATCTGTTCTCCCTTTGAATTTATTTAAACAAAAGATCACGGATGACTAAAGTAAATTTTCTTTACAACTTCAAAATTATAATCGAAAATAACACTGACTAAGCACACCTTCAACTGTTTCTTAAGACGTTTAGAAAATGATGAATTCTTTCACGAAATTTGGTGTTTGTCCTGCAAGGTACTTTCTTAGTTTTCTCGTTTGAAGCACGCTGACTGGGGTATTCAATAATGTTAAAAAACTATGAATTTTACACACTAATATAACATGAAACTATTCTAGCTGTTACTTATTGGTTAAAATAACTTAATATGCAATGAATATTCATATATCCTTGTCTGTAAAATTTAACATTGAGTTATACTCTTTACATCACTTATCATCCGGTAAAAAATATTTCAATGTTAAAACACATAGTTTTAATATTTTCACACATTACCCTATAGTCAGTCAAGGTTGTTCCACAATTCCTCTATTTATATAAAGACCCGAGTCATATTTTGATAGTTTTATTATACTTATTGGCATGCTAAGAAAAACTCCCCAAGTATTTCACAGCTATCCAAAATCAAGAAAAATAAATTATACAAAACCATTTAAATGAATTACTAGTCTAGTTTAAAATAATACTGCTATCACATAGAGCAACTATGAACCAGGTGAGGAATGTGATATAAATTCAATTATTTTATTAAATGAGGTGCAACTTGAACCAGAAAATAATACTTCTAAATGCTTAAAAACTCGTCATTTTTATTTCACCGCAGCATAAGATTTCTATAATTTAATTTAAGGAAGACGAGATATTTTAACAACTTCAAGTCAAAATTCAAGAGTAACTTCTGAACAGTAACTACACAATTATTGGATGATACTAAGAAAAGAGCTTACCCAGCTATTTTGAAAAATAAAAAATATCAAACTGATATAATCAACTCTGCCAAAACTTGGGTTTTCTCCAAGAACTTAGGTTTTCTCCAAGAACTTAGGTTTTCTATAATGATATTGGGTTCTTGGACTTCGTTTTAAATTCTTGGGTTTAATGATTTATTGGTGACAAAACACTTTAAATATTCTTACGAGAAAGCATAATATTTTCAGTAAAATATAATCTTTTGGCTAAGCAGTCTAGGATGGAGGTTTCTTTTATATGCACATGATGTGACTATGAAATGCTTCGCGAATAACCCCAAAAGAAGAGGGTACGTAACCATGGATGTAATTTATGTCTTAAGTCAAAACTCTTTCCAGCCTGCCTATCTTGTACTACCCGTATAATGTTTTATTATTTACCTTTTTACTTCATTTATCCATATTAAGAGGAGTAATCACCCAGTTAGAATTACAGCAATTCCTAAAAAGCGAATAATATTTAAGAGCTATTGATTTCATGATCTTGGGTTTTCTAGCACAGATCCTCTGAACTTGATGAGCCCAGGATTGGATTTTTCTAAAAATTCCATTGACGCCCTGATTATAACCTTATTAGCAGAATACAGCATTGGGTCTTCTACAGTTTCTTTTAAAGTCCAATACTAAAGAATAAACTAAAAAAATATGGAGTGATGAAAAAGCCCATATGGTTTAAATTTTCTCGAAACTACAGTTCAAGGTCACTCTAGACGATGGTTCGAAGTTATTCCAAGAGATGGTTTAAAGTTACTCCAAACGATGGTTTAAAATTACTCCAAACAATAGTTCAAAGTAGCTCGCAGAGTAATGGCTGCAAGTAATGACACTCACAGGAAAAAAGAAATGAACTATAATACTCACTCATAGCTAGTTCAAAAATCCACGTTAATAATATTAAATATTTAGCACTGCTTGCATCATATATCATCAGGATAAAAAAAATAATACTCTGCAAAATACACAATGCATATGATATTAGCTCACATTTCACTAAGGCTAATAAGATGGCATTTCCAAATCTTCTAACTATAGCTAGAGGTAAAAATAACAAACGGAAATATGTTGCTTTTACTACTGTCTCCGTATTTTGAACTAAGATGTTCAATAGTAGGAAAGACAGCTCCGATAAAGTGGCGACAATAGAGATAGAGTATCAGAACTAGGAAACGATACGCTAACACTGAGTTTTTTTCAAAGCACACTGATAAGCGATGAGTGAAGTGCTCATATCTTGTCTAGTAATCTAACTTCAACCAGTTGTGAATGAAAATATTTTCGCTGGCGAAGAAACGTATCCCGCCACAATCGGTAACTGGGCAATCGAGAAACAATAGAAAGTATATTTTTACAAATGCAGTAACCGTCATTACATGGCACCTTGTCATAGCGTTCATCTGAATATATCGCTTTTTTTTTCTCTGGATCCCGAAGAATTAAGTTTCATAAATCTTTGCTTTTGATTTTAGACTATTTAAAAAGTAAAAACATGTTATTCCATTCTTCACATTGCAGGTAATAAATCTGTTAATCAGAACTAGAACGGCACAAGTCCAAAAATGGGGATTTTCACTAAATGTATGCATTGTATGATTCCTTATCGACCATGAGAGCGTTATATTCCATAAGAGAAATTGATCCACAATAATTTAGCAGCATTAAAAGAGCGCGAACACCATCTTTTGCATGAAGAAGACAACCGTTTTCGCCTTCCAATGAAAAGTTACGAAAATTGACTTACGCTAGTCTGGTTTTGAGGTCCAGAAACGTAGTAAAACCACGATTATCCGAAATTCTTGAAACCGAAACCTCGTTTAAAGGAAGTTTTCTTGAATTTTATTCTGCGGTAATTAAATAACATAACTTTAACCATTTATATTGTTGGAACTGAATTACTGGTGAACTCCCATATCCTCCTCCTCTTCATACCCACCTGAACAATTTTTTGAACATTGTAATTAATTCCGAGTTTTTAAGAAGCTACTAAATTCAAGAGTGTTTGAATGTGAACGTAAAATGCTTCTACATTAAATACTTCTTTCTTTAACACGAATTGATGTTTAAAATCAAGGTGTAAAACATAAAATTAACCGCAGTACTCTGATAACACAATAAACATTTTAAATTTACTATATTACGTTGATATTTATTAAGTAATTGAACACATCACAGTTTCTAGTTTATTTGCAAATAAGTAAGAGCTTCAATACAAAATTAAAATTTCAAGGATGTCTTAAGTTTCATTTTAAGTATCCTTTTTTATCCGGAAACTTCGATTATCCGAAAGTGGTAACATCCCAATCGCTTATATTAATAGAAGTTAAACTGTATATAAAGTAATGCAGAAATTTTCGGCACAAAAATTATTGTTCTTAAACCCACTTTCGTTAGCTTTAATTGATATGTCATGATCTGACATTAGCTAATGTTCACATTTTCACCTCTTGGTTGACCTTTTGATCGAGTTATCCAAGAATGCTTTCGAATAACTAGTTAAAACAGTTTTGTTTCTTATAGCCACGTGCACTTGTGCACCCAATGTATCGTGGTTTTAAGACCGTTATTTTTTATCTAATCTTCTAGGAGTGTCAACTAATTAAGAATTATATGGCTGACCCAAATGATCGACATCCTGATAAAACAACTAAGGACTATCTGAAAAAGTAAATGGAGGAATTACTGAGCAGATCAGAATTTAGTTGAAGTATGATTGAGGTGACCTTTTATTTTTTTCCTCAAAACGGGATAGTTAACCATTTCAGGCACCAAAAAGTGTATTCGTACATATTTTTAAGTCGTATATTCTCCAGTGCGTGCTTTTTACAGAAAAGAGCAGAAATGAACACTTCAAAAAAGAAGAATGGATACAGCGTTATATTTTTTAACGAACAAGTCTCTTAGAGTAAATTTAGTGCTTATGCTGACTTCAAATAAGAATCGAAATCTTGTCAGGATTTCATGCAATTTGCTTTTAAACGAACACTGTTTTGAGAACCTGGATTTAAAGTTGCTTTTTGCTAGCCCATAAATCATTCATAAAGGAAATAAGTCTCTCTACTAGTGCATTAGGACTAAGCAAACATAAAATACAGTAGAACATCGAAAATTTGAACATTAAAAATCAGAACGTATTTTTACAAAGTTTTAATACATTTTCTTTTATGCTCAGTAGTCACTATTTTCATTGTGGAATGTCTAAAAGCAAAAATTTTAATAGTATCTCTGATTCGACAGCAGTAGTTCGAGTAACATGCTTTTCTTGGCTTAAACGATAAATAATTTACAGCTTCACGATTAACTATACTCTCATTTCTCGATCATCCATGTTTAGATTATACTGCTAGTGAATTATCCATATATGATCACAGAAAATCACTAGATTAGCCAGTTTTATGGATTTTTCGCGATAAAATAATCTTTTAAAATGCACTCATATATGTTTTTTCATTGTTTTTTTAAATTAAAATCCTTTATTAATGTGCTACATTTCAAATATAAGACAAATTATCACGTCACTCTAACCGAAACTTCTGCTGCACGATGAACTTTTCAGCAACGCCAAAAGTGTAATTTAGCAGAAAAAGAAAGAAAAAAAAAAAAAAAAACGTGAGTCAGCCTAAGAGAGTAATCTCACTATGTTATCACGTTTGACGTTTAAAAGCGGTTATAAGAAAATACCAATTATTTAAAAAAAAATGGAATTAACGTAAAACAGGCATTTCTCAACCACTAGTAATTTTGTTAGAATACTTCGCTTCTAGCGATGTATATTTCTTAAACATTTTTTTTTTAATCAAGTACGCACATACCTTTATGCATACTAGTATATGCACCACTTCGTACTACTCTTCCCACTCTACCCACTACTCTTTTTTTTTCCCTTGTGCAAATAATCTGGAGCGAATAATCACTAGTATTTATGGTCGTAGCTACGAATAGATTTTTTTTTTCGCTTTTTCTAATTAATGATGAAGACCTCTGTGCAAGAGGAGACAATTTCACTTTTTTTTTCTTTTGTTGTCTACATTGAAAGATATATGACAAAATTTTTTTATTCATTCTGAATCAGAACGAGCCATTTTCAACTAATACTCAGAAAGATATTGCAGTAAAGGTATTACAGGCTATGTTTTAGAAGAAAATGAAGAAAAGCGTAACCAATATCTTTGACTATTGTAAAACTAAATGGTTATTTATCACAAGATTCGCATTATTTTATTTTAATAACTAAATATTATTTGAATTATTATTAAAGATGAACTTTTTATTTATTTGTTTGCGCATTAATATGAATTTGGAGCAAGAACGGAACAGCTCAAATATTTAAGAAAAAATTGCACATGGGTAACAATATGCTTGGTTAAAATATCATTGAAATGGATTTTGTACAGGTGGCAAATTCTAACGCAATATTGAATACGGACACAATACTTTGAAAAATTAATTTAAAAGTGTTGGGTTTTTCTTTTTTTTTTGGGTGATTTTTAAAAGTTTTTAAAAACAGGAGCTGTCTCCTTTTGCATCAAGGTTTTCATTTGTATTTTCATCCTTTTTATACATTTCATTTCCCGCTACCTATAGGAATTTAAGAAGTTTACTGAAATACTCAAACTACTGTTCTTTTCCGCAATTAACATTCTCATTGAAAAAAAAAAAGAATTTATGATCTAAGATTGTGAATAGAATCGCATAAATTTGTGTTTGATTCATCTTCAACAGCTGCTATTACATTAATTATTGATTGTTAGAGATAAAAACTGTTATTAAACCCACCAAGACGCTCATTACTAGGAAAAACAAAACAAAAAAAAAAAAAAAAAAAAACAGAACAAGCACCCAGCTTCAAAAAAGCGTGCTTCGTATGTCCGAAAACGTGCTAACGAGTTTAACGAGAAGAAGGGGAAAACGTTTTATGAATTCGTGCAGTGTTTATTTTCTGTGTCAAAGACGCTATTTGTCACTGGTCGTCGCATTTGACACTGAATCCAGGAAAAGTCGTTTCTAAATTTATTACTTTCGTCAGATCTTTTTCTTTCCCAACCCCAAGAGCTTCTCAAGAAACTGTTAACTTTATGGTGATCTTGTCTGTGGGGTTAGAGGGATATTCCTGATGATCCAAAGCACTTGATGACGGGTCGCCAGAGTTCACTGCTTAGAAAACACGCTGCCCAAACAAACAGCTATCTTTTGCTTTCGTGTTCAGGAATAACGTATATTATTACAGTTTATGGCAAGGAAAAACTTATATGCTTGGGATATGTTGCGAGATTCGTGAGAAAGGCATTCAATGTGATGCTGATGGATTTTCTCTTTTTCGGTTGGGGAATGAAGTGTCTGCATAACATTTCGAACTACTAAAATGCGACACTGTTTTTGTGGATTTCATTACAAAAACTATGCGTTACCGATTATCTGATAATTAATAATATGATCAAGTCTCCAAAATTTACTGGTTGCATTATTGCTGAGACTCGATCGTGGTCTTGTCTATAAAAGATGATTCGTGATGATCCAAAGCGTTTGATGACGAGTCACTAGAGTTGAATGCTTAGAAGATAAAGTTTGACCACGGTGAGATAGCGCGTGAAATTGAGGCTAAAACAGACCCCCTAAGCAATAAATTATACTAGAAGGATACTGGACCAGAAGAACCAGGCAGTTTTACTGCTTGCTTTAAGTTCTGGCTTTCATTCAAATGTTAAATAGACGATACAAAACAATAAGGGTCCCCTAACACATGATGCTATTGCACTGCGGGGGCAAAGGATATTCCAAAGTTATGCTTTGAAGTTGCGTCAAAATCAACGCGCGTTGCATGTGAACGTCGTCATAGATGTCTTGGTGTTTCACCAGCTCTAATTGGAACCACTTCAGAGGACAGGAATGGATATCTGTTATATTAGTTCTAAGACAGATTAGGATAAAGCATTATTTCAAGTATTTAAATATATTTTATAGTCGGGGGTTATTACTTCATAAAAATAACTGATGAGAAGTTAAGTAAAAGTCACTTTAAGCAAATCTCTAGCATGGTAAGAAAATCCCCCCCCCCCCCCCCCACTCTTTTTCTAATTTAATAATTACCTAACTGGAAATGTCAGATAAAGAACAATTGTACTTTAAAACCTCACTTGTTTTAAATCCGAGTAAATAAAATCTTCCCATTAACGTTATAAAATAGTCGAAAAACATCAATAAACACATGAGGAGCTTGAACACCGGTTTCTACATCAAGGTTTTTTTTTTTTTTTTTTCATTTTTTTTTTTTTTCACCTCCTTTTATCACAAAGTGTCCCTCCTCTCGTCCCGCCATATTATAAAACAAAATTGTTATAAAAATGGGTGATTGTTCGACTTCTTGTTGCTTTCCCTCCTCCCTGCCACAATTCCACGAACCTCCCTCAACACCTCAAAGCGTAACATCATTTGTGGACGACCAGTGTAGTGATAACACCCGTTTTCTTTCCAAACCTAAATATTGGATGAATCAGCTGTAAAGGTTTTAGCTGCATTCATAGATAATTCTAACGCAGTGCAATTGCATCGCAAACACATCACAGGAGCATGTCCTGGTAATATCTTTTAATGGTTTACAAGCAATCATAAATTATGAGAATGTGTGCAACTTCTATCACAATACTTATTATTACTACAATCAAAAAATATTCTACCTGAATAAGAGAATTCTTTGTAGATAATTGTTGCTAACTGTTGTTCCAATAAGTTTTACTTCCATCTCTACAGCCATGAAGTTATTTCAAAATAGTATTAAAACCATACACTAGGGATTGTAATTTAGCAAAACGATTTGCATATAAATATAATTGCCTCTTTTAATAAAACACTTACTATTTTCAGTAAGTTAATAAAAAAAGTTCCTTCTATTTGCTGAAATAAGATACAAAGAAATATAGCAGTGCTTTTTATAGGTCAACATTTCAGCGGAGAAAAGATGATTGGTGCGAAATCATCAGAGAAGAAGGTGAAATGTGGGAAACTAATCAAAGAAGTAATTTTAAAATGTTGCGTTGAAATAGGTCATACCAGTATGATAGATCAGCAATGAACGAAATATTTAAAACTAACCGTCTAACACTTGGTAAATTAGGCGCAAAGGGTAAACGTTGTTAAGTAAGGTCGCTTTTCCGAGCAAATAGTAATTTCACCAAGGTGTGTGGTCATATCATCAAAGTTTGACCTTTAGAAACATGTAGGGCGATTTTTCTGGTGAGATAATTAACAGCATCAGAATAAAAGATTCTGATGTTTCTGTCACTAGATTCGGTTTATTTTTAACCCTACACTGCATAGCGTTGCCAATTGCATACATGGACTTTTTTTCTTTATGACCATGCATAAGGCAACTCAAGCATAAAAAAAGTATTAGGTATCTTTAAAGCAAATATAACCATCTATCCTCAAAATTAATGTTTTAAAAATATGTTCCAATGTTTTCTTATTACACTAAAAAACATATGTATGTCTTTCAAAGAACAAAAAATCGTGCAGTGTAGGGTTAACTACCTCACACTCAGCGGCGGATTTACAAATTCAGGTGCCCGTCACAATTGATTTTTTGGAGCTCCTTTGTCAATCCCAAAACAATATAAAACATCTCCTCATCTGGACTCTTGAATCTCTTTCGGCGCCCCTTTGGTCGTGGGAGATCTTCACAATTGCGACAGTTGCGACATGGTAAATCCGTCCCTGAATACACTCGTACTTTAATACAATTATTGCATCTGTTGGCATCCCATTAGATACTCTTACAGTATTTTATATCTATCCAAAATAAGGGAACAATAATTATGAAAGCCATTTATATTGAATAATTAATTTAATTCAAAGTTACCCAGTCACTTTAGGCGAAAAATTAAACAAATGCCCCTTACTTTGTCCTGAAAACAAAAGGGAAAAAATGTAGAAATATGACGTCAGAGCTTGCTTAGAAAACAGCTGTCCCCACCTTCGACATTAGGAGATATTGTCTTTAAGAGAGATGGGGAAGATTGAATGTGCTGTGCAAATATTTGGATAGAAAAGAATTGGCTTAGAAGCGATGGCCTGAAAAACTGATAAAGCGAAACCTTTGAAAGATTTGTACTCACTTCTGTTGTCAAAAAACTTTACCCGAATTTGTCCCGAATTTCAAAAAAAGCAGAAAAATGAAAAGGCAAAGATTTTTTTCTATGAGACATCATTTTTGCAAATCAATCTGAATTTTAAGAATTTATTGTTCCCGCTGGGAAAAAAATTAAGTTTCCCATTTCGATCTTGCAAATTTAGTTTGTTCAGAAAAGACAAAATGCAAACAATAACATAGAATGTTTCAAAATGTTAAACAGTACAATTCATATACAGGGGAATGTGAGGCAAAGGGAAATAGTTAATATAACATGCCTGTTTCAAAATGAACAAACTGGAAATTTGTTCTGAAAATTAGTGCACATAAAGAAAGAATAATGTAGTTTGTGATACAACTATCGTTAAAATATTATTTTGCACTTTTGGCTGTTATTTTGCTCCTCAAAAAAAAAAAAGAAAGAAAGAAAGAAAATTTTTCACCTCAAAAAACCATGGGGCAAAGTGAGAAATACAATAGTTTTGTAATGAAATATTTTATATTTGATGAGTAACAGTAATTTTCATCAAATGAATGCATAAATAAACGAAAAAGTGGATTATTAATGAAAAAATAAACGAATAATTAAACAAATAAATATATATCAGAAAAAAAGTAAATGAATGAATAAAATAGAGAATGAATAACAAAATAAATGAATAATTGAATAAATTAGTGCATCAATTAGTAAAATAATGTGAATAAATCAATAACTAAAAAATACGTACGTGATTTAGTAAATGAATACGAAAGTAAACAAAATGAATTATTTCACTTTGCCCCGCTTGCTTTTGACAAATTACATCAAACATTTAAAATCAAAAAATGCCTAATATAAACTAAATAAGGACTGCAATGGACATCACTAGAGCTCAATTAATAGTTAAAATGATAATTACGAAAATTTCATCATTTCATAATAGCAAAAAATATTTTTGAAAAACCACGAATATTACAATAAAGGTATCAAATTTTGAAAATTACTTGTATAATTTTTATCGTTGATCTTTGGAGCTACTCTTGTTTTTTGACAGGAATCAACTATATGTCTAGGAACTCAGTTTAAATATTACTAAACAGTTATCACTGCAAACTATGAAAATATTTTACCATTTCACTTTGCCCCGTTTTTTCACTTAGCCCCACATTCCCCTACTAGCTGACTCGAGCGAAATTTTCGCTCTAGACAGCAGTGATTCAAAAATTCGATTTATTTAAACGTTTTATTTTTTTAAAAAACAGCACACAGTGAATTACCAGCAAGACCCTTTCAATCTGCTAAAATCGAAAATACTTTGGAAAGTGGGAGAAAAAGTAATTTGAATTTAAATTGAAATTAAATTAAGTTATATTGCGTTTTTTCCCCTTGAAAAATGTTAAACTTTCTAAACGTTAAAAAATCAAAATAATTCACATTACTTCTCTCCCTTTCATCTTCCATATCATCCCTCTAAAAACTATGAAGGAGCATCTTCACGCCTTTAACAAAAATACTCGCCCTATCTCTGTGGGTAACAAACTTTGACAATAACAAATCTAATTCCTCCAAAGGCATAAAGTGTATTTTCTTTTGTGTGGGCATTTCAAAGCAACGGGACCATCGGACTTATTTTGACTGGGGATTAGGAGGCTGCTCCCTCTCAGCATGGCACAAGCAAGCCTTTATTCCCTCCCGCGAAACTGTGAATGAAGAGGCGATAGGGTTCCAGGAAGGAAAGGGTAAATGTCAATAGGCGTACATCAAATCGTGTTCAACATCAAGGGGAAGGGGAACCATTTCCGGGAAAAAGAAATTCTTGTAGCATCCCCCAGAGTGGGAGTGTAGAAAATCTAGAGGCTTATGAATTCAAATGGTACTCAGACGAATAAGAACAGAGTTAGGAGTGGCTAAAAGAAAAGATTGAACAACTTGCCATGTTATCACAACTTGTTCGTTTTGAGTTCAATTACTTTGCTTTGATTATATAATACATACGGGCCAGTCACCAATTCGGCCCTGACGCAGACACTAGAGCTTTGTACTGCACGTATTTTGTATTATATATAGTTTTATCTTTTCATCGAGAGAATCAGTATGAAACGGAGAGGGAATTGAGTGTACAAATACAAATGTCAGAAAAATGTAATTGCAAATTAACTTAGTACCAAAATATTAGAAGGAAATACAGCTTAACCTGCGGAAACAAACATTAGATATCGTCATTTTAAAATAATGAACGTCTGAACAAAGTCCAGGAACAGCAGGGGATTCTGGAAGACTTCGTCTTGAGTTGATCCCAAAGTAGTGATTATACGTTACAGTCAAGAAGTCATATTAAAGTGTTCCGCTAATGTCTACAACATACTAGTTGTAATCGGAATGTACTTCAAACTTGTTGACGAAGTTCCGCTACCAAACTGCATCTCACATTACTTCTAAATCTCCACCATACATACATATCCTAGAAAGTTGAATAATTTATTTTTGCAATTCGTCCCCAAAATTCGATGGATCCACTTGCTTTAGACGAACAAGAAAAAAAACTTCTAAAGATGCTTCTGACCATCTATAGCCAAAGCAGGACTGTTAAATTACCCCTTATATCCTCTCGCGCTTCCATGAATTGCCGCACCGCTGCCGAAAACGTGTCATTACTTCTTAAGGGATTTTATACCGCTCAGAATTCAGCTGCCTATTATTTCTCAAACGGTACATCATGCACATGCACGCGACACAATGGTATCACGTGCTGTTATAGTCTGATACGTCATTATTTCTCAAGTCTAAACACACCGATTGTGTCTGGAAAACGGCTGCTAAATAATTTCCTTCAGTCACATGGGCCTTGAGTTTTGATAAGTTAATGCACTGTTATCAACAGAAAATGACTTACTGCCGCAGAAAAAGAGGTAGTGAACCCATATAATAATGTACCGTAGTTCTCCCTAATAGTGCGTAACTGCATCCAGATAATAAGGGAGTGAGAGAGAAGGTCTCCTTTCTCAGTGCACAGGTATGTGTATGATTACTAACCACTATTTTTGAATACTTGTATGTTAGCAGCATTAAAGAATTGATAAATAGTTTTCTAATCAAGAAAAGTTCTGCAAAAACTATGAAAAACCATTCATCGGTAACGGGTCCGATTGGCAAAATTGAACAACGGCAACAAGTTGTTTAAAATATTATTTTAATATTTTACATTCACAAACTTAAAACGTGTCATTTGTTTAAAAAAATTGATTTTAGTGTAGTATGATCGCAAAATTGAACAAATAGTGTCACCTATTAAAAAAACAAGTTCCATGCATTTCTTAAATCTGAAAACTCTTTAGAAAAGACATATGTATCGATTTATATACGAAAACGATCATTCTTAGAAGAAAACTTACCTTAAGCAACTCATTGTCAGTCTAAAAAATTTACAAATCGTCTTAAAACTTGTAATTAAAAATCAAATGGATTGAGACATTTAAAACACCAACAAACTGCAATGAAGAGAACCATAAAATCCGATATAAAAAACAGCTGTCAATGGATGAATATGAATAATAGATCCCGTGAACTTAATTAAGATTTTATCTCCGCTATTTTGGCAATGCAGGTGTGATAAAAAAGAAAAATGACAGCTTTTAAGATGAGAAGACGTTGGGAACACACTAGCGATTAACCACTGTATTTACACAGTTTCGAGCAACTTTCAAGTTCTTTTATCGGGATTAAGTGATCCACTTAATTTCTTTATAAGAAGGGAGATTTTATCTGAAGGAAAAGGGTGGGCACGGGGAAATAAAAACAAAAGGGTCGTGATTGTAGGATTTTGTGTTAAGAAAAAATAAATGAATGAACTTCAAAAGAGCAAGAAGCTTTTACTTAATCATCTTAACCATTTCAATTTTGTCAAAGAAAACGGCGTAATCCGTAAAAGAGGTCATACTCACACTATTCAAAAGAACATCTGAATGAAATGTTTCTTTCGTGTACAACTGCTGAAGACAAATGCTACATGAAATGATACTAGACAAACAGAATATGGACAGAATCCAGAATATATCGTTTGTTTTTCCTTACAGGATTGACAGACTGGAGAGTTTTTATTTTACACCAACGCCCCATTAATATGCAAAATAATGCACCAAAGAAAGCTATAGAGCTATTCAAAAACATTGAAATTTTCTATAAAATAGAAAATAAAGAGAAAACTTAGTAGTGACGCGAACAATATTTCTTCTTCGGGCCTTATTTTGGACTAATATAAGTAAGAAGAAGTAATTTTACGGGGGCTTCTGAGAATATGAAAATTGTTCAAATACGTATTTAAAGTTTGGACAAACTAAGGCAACTATATAATAATCTCTAAAAGGCTTTTAGGACAAGTAACTTCAAAGTTGCTTCTGAAAATAGAAAATCTATTTAGATACCTATTTAAAGTTCGGACAATCAACTTTCGTTATGCTTCTAACAGTATGAAACTGGTTCAAAGACAGATTCAAAGTTCAGGCATAAAACTTCAACCGTGCTACTGAATTAGTAAAGCGGTTGAAATACATATTTAATGTTTGGAAAAGCAACTTCATGGAGGCTTCTGACAATAGTTAAACGGTTGAAATAGTGCATATTTTTTAGAAAATGCATGTTCCAAAATCAAGTTTAGTGTTGATTAGGTAGAATTAAGCATTTTGTGTGTACACTTTTCCTTCATACTTTACCCAAGTTAAGATTTAGGCTGTTAAGAATTATGTTGTCTTGAAATTGAATCCCCTCCTATCGAGTAAATGTCTAAGAATTTGCATGCTCAGAGGTAAAAACAAAAGAGACAATTTGTTCACATAATTGAACAGTTAGATCAGCTTGGGTTTGGAATATCATCGCTCTCCTGCAGTTATAGGATTTCCCCCTGTTCTCTACCTTAGGATTATTATGCGTTACCGCGTAGTGCGCAAAACGATGCGAAGTATCTAATTTTCGACATAAAAATTGGAGTCCTGATTATAAGAAATTCTATTTATTTAGCACTGAAGAAGGTAAAAGCATAAACCCCTGCTTAAAGAATTCGAGCCATAAAATTAGTTCACATTCAATTTATTTTCTATAATTTCCTCAAAATTTTGTAGCAAAATTCCTTCAAACAAAATACTGTTGGCCCTAGATTTTGCGAATTCTTTGATATCATCATAATGTTCATAAAATCAAGAGTTCATATAAATAAATAGTATTGTTTCAATGGCAGATTTAATGGGACTAGTAAGCAGTTCATAAAATACTCTCTGCGTGAATAAAAATTTCGACGTTCGTAAAATCAACTGTCAACTGTATTTATTTCAAAATTGTTTGGAATTAAAAAAACACAGTGTTAAATCTATCGAAAATTGAGTAGCGCTGGAAAAAAATTAAAGTATACCCAGTTCATTAATCTTTTTATAATAAAGCATTAACACATTCTTTTCAAAAGCGAGATAAACCTTTATTTTGTAAATATATATATATATATATATATATATATATATATATATATATATATATATATATATATATATATATATATGTATGTATGTATGTATGTATGTATGTATGTATATATATATATATATATATATATATATATATATATATATATATATATATATATATATATATATATATATATATATATATATATATATATATATATATATATATATATATGTATGTATATATATATATATATATATATATATATGTGTGTGTGTGTGTGTTAATCTATGCAATAGTAAACAAAATCCTCTAAAGCCAATCAAAATGAATAACATATCAAGATCAACTTTACCGATAGTCATGTTTACCAAAAAATTTCAAAAAGCTAATCTCCCAACAGGCGACATGTAACTCGCTTTTTATTGAATGGAAAGAAAGTACGACGAAATCAAAACTCTGAACAAGTGAATAAACTTGATAAGTACCTTTCTCAATGACCACGATCTCCTCTAATGTCTTTCTTTGAAAGGAAAAATAAAAGAAAAGAAAAGAAAAAATCAGGAAAACATGCCGTTAGGAGGAAAAAAGAATTGAGCAGTAAACCAAGTCGCAGAAGTGATACTTCAGAAGCTTATTTTTCAATTACCGCGAAGCCATACAGATGCCCTTGAAACTCTACGACCCAAAGAAATATACGTAAATGTCAGATAAATCAGGAATAAAATATTTTTTACAACATTGTGTAAGCTATATTTAGAGACTGCCCACAAACTCCCTCGGATTGTTTGTATAAAATAAAATGGTAAAAATCTCAATATTGCAATTACGAAAGCCAGAAGTAAACTATCATAGTATAATCGGCTTCGAATTTTATCAACAGTAATATCAAAATTGATTTTTCTTTTCAAATCATCATGCATGCAAAATTTCAACTTTGCTTTTTCTGAATTCATTTCTATACTACCTTCATTTCGTGCACCTTTTTTTCAACACTCGTTTGTCCAGGTTCTTAACCCCCCTCCCCCAATCACAAAAATTAGACATACCTTAAACAATTGCTTAATGCATTAATAAACTAACAGCAGAACTTGTCGTAACAGACATTTCTTTGAAGATAATAAGATGCGAACGATTTTTTTCCAGTTCTTTCTAGTTAAAGTAACAATATTACTCAAGATTTCTGATGAAAATGTGTATTATTTTTTGATTTAACATAAAATGTCGGAATAAGTTGCTTTTGATGGACTTGCTAGGGTTAAATAATATTTGATTGGGTTTATATCATACTGAATCATTTTAATGCGGCAAAACTTTTACTAACTGTTAACTACTATAATGAATTTTAAATAAATAAAGAACAAAATAAATACATGTACTGTACAGTAAAAAACGAAAAACGGTCAGCAAGCAGTAAATTCAACACATCTCAAAAGTCCAAAAAGAGTACAGACATAGCCTGCGGCATAACATTACGGGGGATGAAAAGCAGCTGTAATTGGACAGCTTTTGGCATAGACCTTTTGTTTGAAAACTGAAATAGTATTATTTTCATAAACTGTTTTTTCTATGCAATTTAAAGTGAAAAAATTTCTTTTTCGTTCACATACTGTAGTTATTATCTAGTCAAAGCCAACCCACCTGCAGTTCACAGTATGATTCAACTCTTTTTAAAAGTCGCCTTCCCATGCCCAACAACTAAACTTCAGTGAAACAGCAAAATGAGTATCCACGCGTAACTCGCCGTACGTGAGGATGGGTCCAGCTTCTGGTTTTGAAAAGGGGATCATTATCGAAAGGAGAGTATTTAGTGTAATATTCGGGCCTAAATAGGAGGTTTGAGGAGATGTTTTTCAAAAGTAAATGCATGAACGTAATATGAGGATATCTTTGGATGATGATTTACATGGCTTAATTTGCATGGGAGCACAGTTCTTGCACTCTTCAGATTTTAGACAATTAGCAGCCGAGCTCATCAATATTAAACTTCTGGGCCCATTGGTGCATTTATTCAAATTTTCAATAATCCAAATAAATTCCACAAATCGTTCTATTTTTAATTTTTAAAAGTAATTACAAACAATTTTTAAACCGAAAATTGGCTTCAACTTGATTAAAAGCATCCTTTAATCACACAGTAAAATTTAGAAGAATGTATTGCAATGAAAATAATCACAAACCTCTTTTGGCGAGATAGCCTTCATTATTTTTTAAACAATTTAAATGATTCAAACAAGTAATAAGGTATGATTTAAATAAATAATAATAGTTCATAAATACTAAAAAAATAGCATGGTATAAATGTGTGTGTGTGGGGGGGGGGGGATTTAAAAAAATGTTCGAATGTTTTTAAAATTTTTAAGGCAAAATGTCAAACATTATGAAGGTTAAACAATCAAAATAATTCAATCCGTTGTTCCCTTCTCATCCTTAGAGAATTAAGTTTTTTAAGGAATATATCACTATGTAGGTCTTTACTGTCTTCGTATATTTTACTCTTCCGAAGTGAATGTTATTCCTCTAAAAAATGTCAAAGAGTATTTTCACACCTTGAAGAAGAAAAAAAAAACAGATAGTAATATCGCTGGACGCAACATAATATAACACTGCTTGTTTTTAAGGTATATTTCTAAGGATAGAGAAAATATTAAATTGTTTCTCTCTGGTGATCCGAGAGATTTTTGGTGCCTCTACAAGCGTATTTCACGCATTGAAAATTGAAAACACGCCTCAAGTGTATTTTCGCACTTAGTATTCGAAATAATAGTATCATGGAAAATTGCATGAAAAAACAATTAGAATTTTTTTAAATATTACATTTAAAATTTTAAATTATTTTTAAATACAAAATGTCATGTATTATAAATGTTAACATAAAAATAGTGCGCATCTCTTTTTTCTCAGCAATTTTCCAAAGCAGCTAGGAAGTTTTTCTAAATGGAATTATTACCATCATTAGTCGTCATTTGTTTCGTGCATATTTCACTCCTCCGAAAATGTCGAGTATTTTCAAACCTTAAAAAAAATTTCAGTAATGTCTTTGTATACACTATCCATCAGTTATTCCATCAAAATGAATTTCACTTCTCTAAAAAACGCAAGGAGTATTTTTACGCCTTGAGAGAGAACTCTAGCAATATGCTGCAAGCACTGTCCTGGATACAATATAATAAATTATTGCTAGGTTCAAGTTTCATGCATATGGATACCGGAAAAAATATTAAATATTTTCTTCCCAGTGACGATACATAAATGATACCTGCGCAGCCATCTGCGTGATAAATATCCGCAGTGTTGACGGTACGTGTCCGTGCATTTGTGTCAGCAGACTGTTTGTAAAGATTTGTCTGCACCTGTGTGTTTAACATTCTCTCAGAACGAGGGAACGAGTTCAGCAGATACAGAAGCTGCCCTCCCTCCCTAGACGTCCTTGCAAAAGAAGGCGTATCTACGGCTTTGTTGATGTTGACCTGTTGCGTTAAACTCACATTATGACCAGTTTCATCTTCGTAAAAAATAAGTGAATGTGGTTAGGTTCCGTGATGCTTGTTTTTGGAATTCAGTATTTTGGTAATAGCACATTTATATTAGAGGGGATTGCACAGCTGGTTGTTGGTATAACATTTACCACAGCTCCGAAACAGCCGGTGTTTTCTTTTTTTAATATGTTTCTGTCATTTAAACGCTTTACTCCAAACCGTATTTACCGACGCACTTTCATTTATCCTACAAGTTATAAGGAAATATTGAGCAAGTCATTTGAAAAAGAGCTTTCAATAATATACTTTATACCATTGACGAAAAATCTACTGCCAGCGGGCCATATGATATGTAACGCTGATGTATTTTAACGCCTCTTCCAAGGTTATTTATGCATTGAAGATTTTAATCAACCGTTGTTTCACATTTTGTGCTTGTAAAATAAATATTTTTAAAAAATAGCGAAGTAGTAAAAAAGGAATAAAGAAGTATAACTGGTTTAAACAAAATATTTCATTTGAAAGCTTGTTATTTTTTTAAAAATACAAAATGAAAAACATTTTAATACCAGGCATTAAAAGAGAACACATCTTTACTTTCCCTGCCGTATTAAATTTCATCCAGTTTTTTTTTTTTTTTTTTTGATGAAATTGCTCACTGAAACTAGGTCTTCACTCTTTTTCGTATATTTCACCGCTTTAAAACTGTGATAGAATATTTTTCACGCCTTATAAAAAATAAATACATAAATAAATAAAACCCTAGAAAAATAACTGGAATGAGGTAGTTTTAATATTTGGTGCAAACAATGACATAATAATAAAAAATGGATTTTTTTTTTCTTTTAAGATTTTAGACTTAGGGCATGTAGCTACATATAACAAAAGATTTTTGAGATCGAACGATACTAAGGACAAAAGTTGGGACACAAGCGCACAAAGCATTGAACACCATTTTTTAAACAAACTCACGTCACGTAATAATACTTTAAAACAGAACAATTATACATGCAGAAATAATACCCAGCTTTCATTTAAAGAACCGCTTATTTACTTTTTTATTCAAGCTCACAAACACGTGAAACAACTGAATTGTAGTCAAATATATGGGGAAAGTTTCTGACAATTTTACGGAAGCATGAAATAATACAATCTTTTTTCAGCTCTACTTAAAAGAAGTTTAACCTCAATTGTTGAAAATGGTATTTGCCTGACAATAGGAGAACAAGTTTCGCTTTTGAAAGTGAGTGAAAATTAAATGTTTCCTGGTATAGATTATTCGTTTTTAATTCCATAAATAATTTCATAAGAGAAGCAAAAGTTTTACAGCAACTAAGCAAATTTTCTTTCAGCCAAAGTATTTTGCATAAGTGTTCCTTCATTTGCCAAGAATGCTAGCACAAAACAATGAAACAACATAAATGGATACCACTTTCAACAATCACAATGAGCATAATGAAATAGAAATACGGCTGAAAACAATGGGCGACACTGTTTTAGTAACATTCATTCACAATACTAAATACTTTGTCGCTTGAATTTCATTGAAACAACTAATCTGCTTTAATTTTGATAATTGTGTATTAGAAAAACTGAAATTTTATTTCAAATATATGCTGTTGAATTTTTTTAATACGACAACGACTACTGGGAAATCAAGGCTAAAATGAACATTTTGTTAGTTCAATTTCGTTTGCTATTAAATTATGTTTAAACTTTCACGCGTAATATGTCCTTTAAATTATAAGTTTTGGCGTAGATGAACAAAATTCAAAACTCTTTACTAAATATTTCCATGATTGAATGAATGCCTTAACTATTTTTTTCCATCATTTTTATGTGCTTGTGGAAAGGAAAGCCCAATAGGCATCGAGAAGTATACATTATTATTTTTTTTATGTCGGGAATACAACTCTTGTACACTTGTTTAGCTGGGGACATTTCAATTTGCATAGAAAGAAAACTACATCAGAGAACCACTTTAACACAATTTATGAGAGGTGGCTAGAAAATGTCGATGAAATTATTTTTTAACTAGATATACCTTCTTTTATTTGTTTCACATTTTATTTATTCACTGTTAAAACGAAGAATTATTATCCAAATGATTACGATCTCCGTATAAATCTTTCCTGCTCACCATGAATAAAAGATAAAATTTCGATTTCAAATTTCGCTTTAAATACAAAACCAAAAATGAAAACAGAAAAACAAAAGGTGAAATTTTATCACCTAATAATACATTAACTGAGTTACGGGACACCTTCTTTACGGGAACAAGGAAGCAAAGGTAAGTAAAAACCAACTTATATTTTTTGTCTTCAGTATATAATGTTTAAAATTTATATTTTTATTTCCTTGGGAATTTTTTAGTTACAACACGACTTTGTTGATAATCGTTTGATACTGATAATTATTAATTAATTATATTCTATAACATATAAAGGTACTTAAATTTTATATTATTGAGATACTCTGAGAGCAAGTTGAATAAAATGAATTCTACTTCAAATGTGTTTTGCTAACTTTTTATTGAAATGCTCAAGTTTTCGGGCCATACATACAGACAGCATTTGAGGAGGGAAAAGCTGCATGTAAGTATTTTATAATTTAAGAGCAATTTTTTATTAAATTTCGGATTAGACGCAATTCTACCAAGACGATCATTAAAACGGATGCCACGTCAAAATCTGCGTCTCACTCATTGCGTCACAACGAAACGGAGAAAAGAAAATTCCTTCAGCTGCAAAATATTTATTCAGCATTGCGATAATAAAAAGTGCAGCATTCTTCCTACAAAAGCTGCTCTTTGCCATTTCTCAATCAGTAAATACAGATATGAAAGGCTTGGATTGGAGCTATAGAAAAAAAAGTGACGCAAGTGATGCTTCTTCATTGAGCGATTGTTTTAACTTTTATTATAAGTTTTACATTTATTCTACTTTCTATATGTTCTTTTGATTCCAATGACGACAATTGTGTAAAACAATAAAGCCGCTCTAAAAGCATGAATAGGAAAGTTTAAGATTGAATCTTGAAATTTCGGATTCGTGACGTCAGACATGCTTCTTGATCATGACGTCACATATTAGATACCGTCATTTTTGCATCACTGCATCAAAATCTGTCTCAATTTGAGGCTCTAAATCGTATCTGGTAGCGAGATTTTCGTTTCCTAAACGGGTTGTGGTCGAAGATTGGATGTTGGGGTTAGATAAGTATAACTGCTTCCTCAATTGCGCCGAAGGTTTTAAATTAATGCAGATGGGTATATGTATTGGAGCAATATAGCAATGAAATATAGCAAGGAATAAGTGTGCGAAATTGCAAGCATTCCATAACGTTGCAACACAAGTGTATTTTGTATGAAACAAGGTAACTTCTGACGTAGAGATGTTGTCCCAAGACCAAGTGGGTTCTGAGGTTAAATACAAATGTCTCACCCCCACAATTGCACCATTGAATTAAAATTAAAACAGAGATATATGTATCGTAAACACAGTGAGAAATAAACATGCATAATTGCTAATATATCATAACATTGCAACACACTCAAATTTCGAGGGAAACAAGGAAACCATCAGTGCTACTTTTCAGTACTGAGGACGAAATTCCGTCTTTAAAAAATCCGGAGACTGGTTTTATGCATTTCAATGGAAAGTAAGTTAAACTTTCAACTGAAGGACAGAAATATATCTAGCGATCATTTTTTAGAGATGGAATTCCCTCCTCAGTACTACAATGTGGCATCTATGAAGGTGACATGTGAGGTCAGCCAGGTGAGATGTTGTCCAAGTGTAATAGTTTGGTACAGAATAGTTTCTTCAATTTCTCTTATTTTGAAGTCCAGTAAAAGTATTTATATTGTAAACACAGTGTGCTAAAAATACGCAAAACTGCCAACATATCATAACACTGCAACAAGCGTAATTATTTACATCCCCTTTACATAACTGGTTGGCATGGAAGACATTTAGTTATATCAAATAAAAAGCGTTTTAAGCATTTAGTTTAGATTACAACAAAACCACTCAATTCCTTCATTTGTGCTACATTGAAAAAAACATTTCATTTAAAATTGATCTCGAAAAAATAATTCATTTCTGTAGCTTCTATGAACAATAACCTGCACATAATTTTCTAACAAGAATTTTTTTACAAGAATAAATTTTATATTCAGCAGTATCATCGTTCAATAATATCACACATGTTCAATTTCATTCTGTTTCATTTTCTTGATAAATGTAAGCGCAAATAAATTGATCTTTTCATAGAAACTTGTTTGGACAACGTCATCTACATAAAAAAATGTCATAATTATTAAGAAATTTATATGATGCATACTTAAAAGCATTCAATGTCATTTTTAAATATGAACTAAAACCAATACATTTTGTAAATCATTTCTTTTGTTAGAAATTCCACCCTGTAGCTTAAGTACATATGAGACGAAGATTTGTATAAGCTTGCGTTAATAGATATTGTCATCGAGGCTTAATTTCTTGACTGGAATAAATTTATGATGTCACAGTGAAGGAAAAAAAGGGGGGCGGGAAGCAATGCTTGTTTATTTTTGTCCCAGTCTTGTCCATGTTTGCGTAGCAATAAAAAATCTCTCTTTTCTACTTTGAACACAAGGAACACATGATGGTTAATGACTATAAAACTAATGATGACACTAATATAATTACGCTTGTTACACACTCCGTGAAGCTTCTTCATTGACTACGCAGTAAAAAAGCCACGAACAGCCCAGCTCAGAAGAAAAACTTTTATTTGTGTGTCGTGGACCAGTGACAGAGGGTCACAGGTCATCAAGTTGATAAGCTTGGAAGCTGCACTCTGACCTGGAAAATCAATTCCGTCTTTCATCTGTCAGAAGAAATCATCTACATCTATTAAACACAACTTAATCCTACATGATAGAATGTTCATATTAAGCAGTTGAGAAATCATCAGCACCTGTTGTTCTGTTGGGCATTTTTTCGTCGTCTTCAGAGGTCAGTGACATGACTATATTAATCTTCAGAATATAAGTCTCAGAAAATCATTTGCTTTCTTTTAAAAGAGTGTCAAGTATGAAAAGCTTGCGATTCGTTCGAGGAGTGGGAGAAGGCAACGAAGATTTAAGCCTTTACAACTGTGGAAAGCTGAAACATGGAATGTATGATCTTTACCCTTGAGGTATGGTGGCTGCGTTTAAAGCATCCTTTTTTTCAGCCAACTGACACAGTGACAGTAGCTTCAACACTAGGCATGGGAAAAAATGGTGGATTCAAACGAAGTTACCGGGCCTCACAGGATTAATTAGGAATTAAGACACAAAATGGAAAAAAAACTTACTCAAGAAGACAGAAATATGGTAGTCGTAGTTTTTTGCTTAGTGTTGTGAGACTGGAAAAAAAAATACATCACTCACTTCGAGACAGGAGTTTCATACATAAGCTGCCAGTATCACAAAGTATTAAAAACAAAAAATCAGATTCAGAGCAATTTTCTAGGATTTGGCAATAGTTCGTCTTTTTGCTTACGATAAAATAATTATTACGAACAACACCTCAATACTTAATTGCAGTAGTATATTGACTAATTCTGCTTCCTAAAACTAGCAGCCATGAAAACGTTAATAAGATCTTACTGACACTTAAGAATCAAATTACACGGTTAAATCATTTCCGTGAAAATTTACAGTATTATTTCTCATATAAACACAGCTTTTTAAGTCTTATTGTCTTTGCCTTGAACTTCCAACGAAAAATCATAAATACAAGGCATTGAGCAACAATTGAAAAATACTTTTGAGCTGAATCCAGAGAAAACATTTAAAGCAGCATGCAGACAGTTCCTTATTTGATGGCCCGACGTTCCATTTGGGCGGTCCCTTTCAGCTGTACTGTGAATTGCAAAAAATTCACCACCTACCGTGTGATACAATCTTCGCTGCAGAGCTAACCCCCAGGCATCGGCAAGGAATATCAACATTCAAATCAAGCAAAAACCTAGGCGATCACATTTCGAGCTGAATTGGGCATGGAAGCAATAAATAGGTTTCACAGTAAGGTGCCTGAAGCTCAATGTAGCAGCACGCGACTACAGCTAACGCAATACAAACATTTGTTGCGTTTCAAACCAGTTTACTGAAAACCCAGGAGGTCAAAGCAAAGAGAAGCTTCAAATTACCGTTACTTAGTTCTGGTCCATTCTGTCCCACAACAGTTACTTTCCCCTTACTTTCACCAAGTAACTCAGTCTACAATTCCTTCTATTCTGTATAATAGAATATTAACACCGGAGTTATTAGGTACTAAAGTGAGCAACGGGGGGCAACATGAAATAAATCTCAATCATTTCCTTCAGGGATATTACCTTAGGTTCATTCGAACCAAGTTATTCTTATTGGAAGAAGCATGGGAAAAATTCCTTTTCGTCTAAAAATTTAACTTAGAGGGGAGGAAGCAAAGCAAATTACTGCGGTTCTCTTCCGGATTTGTTTTTCTTGTTTTAACATTAATTGGCAATGTAACATTATTGCAAAGCATTTTACGCCCGTTTATAATGAAAACACAAAAGGTCAAAGCGAGAAGAAGCTTCAAATTACCATTACTCAATTCTGGTCCATTATTTCTCTCAACACTTAATATCCCCTTCTTTTCACTAAGTAACTCATTCATCAGCTCTTTCTATTACGTAGAATAGAATATTAACACCAAAGTTATTAAGTACTAAAGTAACTTGAACTAAATCTTCATTGTTTCTTTTAGAGAATATTGCATGATGCTCATTCGAGTCAAACATTTGCTAGTTGAGTGAAAAAAAAAAAAAAAAGACTATGTGGACGAAAAGTAAGCCCGTATGCCTCAAAGGATTAAAGAATATGTTGCGAAACTCAAATATGCGCCCTTCATTTAGTTTCTTTGAACAGTCATCGGACTCAACAAAGCTTTGTCATCAACAGCAGTTCACACGGTAAGACTAATTTTAACACTGTCCTAACCTTTAAATAGGTTTTCAAGTGATGGATGGGAGAAAATATTGCCTTAATGTTAGCCCACTCGTAAAAATAACCATCCGTTCCGAATTTAATGACATCTTCTGAGATGTGACGTTTGTGAAGCGGAGCTTGGTGTATCATTAACGAAACAATCGTTGCGCTTCACAAGACTTTGGGTTATGCCCCACCGATTTTTAACAGTATATCAAGGAAGGAAAAAAAAATAAATAATACAGAAGTAAAAACACGAGGTAATTTCATTGTTCGGTATTGTTCTAAGTATCAATTTTTGTGTTTCGGAATGTCATTGATCGGTACAGTTTAGTTGTTTGGATTCTAAATTGAAATGATTGGTCACTGGTCAGTCGAATTCATTACTAGCAGGAAAATGACAAGAAAAGTAATCGATTTTTAAAGATAGAAATAGGTTTAGTAGTTTTGTTAAAGTGTCTGAAAGTTATCAATAAAAAAAGTACATGCTGAATGTAACCTTAACCCTTTGAGGACCATAAGCTCTGAAACAGAATATTGCGGTGCTTAAAAAATATGTGTCACAGATTATTTGCATTCGATAACTTGTAAAATGACCTTGAACTTGGGGATTTTCTAATAAAACGCAAAGAGGAAAGTATTGTTTAAATAATTCTTTTAAAGATAATCCGCAATTTCTCACCTATACAATCTCAAATTAATGAATACAGTCGAAACTCGTTGAAACAAACTTAAAGGACCTTTAAAACCTATTCGTCTCAACTGTAGTTCATCTTATCCAAACAATAATCAACAACAAGCATTGGGACAGAGATCACAAATGTAGTTGTTCTCCTTTGCAGTAATTCGTTTTAAGCATGCACGAATAAATGAGGTTCGACTGCATATCAAGAGAATTAAAATTTGGCTAAGCTGACAATGGTTTACATTTTTCAAACAAAAATATTTTTACTGTTAAAATTACCGATTCATCTGCAGTTAAGCACGTTAATCCTATGCCAAATATACATTATCACGCGTTTTAATAGCGCAGAAGATTTGAATAAACAGTTGGAATGAAATCAAATGCGATTTCAACCATGCACAACAAATGCAAATTAATACGGATCTAAAATTCAGTGTAACGAATGAACAAGTGAATAGACATTTCTTTTAATAAATTAGCCGTTCAAGTTTGTATTTCTTTTATGAATCTGCTCAAGAAGCGCGAATAGAACGAAGGAAACACGAAAGGGTAAGAATAAAAAAGAATAAAATGTGGAAAAGATGTTTTATCTTTGCTTCGGGCATTAGACTTGCAATTGGCAAACGGATCTGGAAAGTCATTTATGTCATAACTTGAAATATTTATCAGCAACACGCGTACCCTTCTGCTTTAATTCGTTTTATGTTGTGTTACTATAATGCATAATGCTCTGCCTTTCAAATGAATGGGGTTAAAGGATAAAAGTTGGGTTATGGTGGTAAAAACGACCCACACAAGTGTCAACTGTTGACTATCTTGACAAAAAAAAAAAAAATCGAAGCAACCAACCAACCTATTGCAAAAAGAATCAAAGTATTTGAGAATACAAAGTAATCAATAAATGTTTTAGCTATCGTTGAAGGTTTAACTTTAAGAAGTTTATTGGAAATAATGTTTTTTGACATTTCTTTATGACTGAAAATGTATTATGTTACGGAGACCAGAAGATTACATATTTAACAGCTGCATAGGTTATTTTTAAATTCCTGTGGCAACAAAGCAGATTATTTCTTTAATCTTTTCGTCAGTATATTAGAAATAAAGTCAAAAAATAGCTAACAAAACTTTAAAACACGGAAAAAACTAATTAAAATAACTAGTCATTCATGGCACCTTTTAGAAATTTCGGTAAACGGGGCCAAGTAAACTAGAAACTATGAAGTTGCAGAGATTCATTCTTCTGGCGAGGTCATAAAATAAAATTACTGATCTTTATCATTTTTTAACTTACTATAATATTAAAAATATGAAGTGACACAAAGTTATCCGGACTAGGTCAAAGATAACCTAAATGACTGTACTCTTTGAAACAGAAATGTGGTAGTTGATACTGGCGAAATCAGAGAAAATTTTGCTAATCATATATAAAGTCAAATATTGGTGCAGTTGTTAATGTGATCAATCTTAACCAATTAAGTAGGTTACTAAGAGCTTTATTTAAAACAAAAATAGAATTAAAATAAGAGTTTTAAATTACATGTTTTCAATACAGCAAGCAATTTTAGGGATTATGATGAAAACAGTAATATTCGAAGGCTATGATGTTAATGGTACATCAGCTAGCAAGTAAAAGGCATGAATCTTATTGAAATCATTTTTAGTAGTTGGTAAAACTTTCAACCCCTCAATTAGGTGATATCTACTCTATCTTGACTGCTGTCGAGGGTTTTTAAGTTTGATGGGCTATAATCAGTATTTGACAGGATATGGTCCTCCAATTTATACCAGTTGTTGAAGAAGAAAAAAAACTGCAGCGCAAGTGTTGCAAGGCACTTTTTTTTTCACTTGCAAAGGAACAACATTAGTTAAAAAAAAGACTCTCTAATGTTTCAAAACAAGCTGTTCCTTTGTTACTGATTAAATTGGAGTTAACTATTATTATTTCAACTTTATAACAGTATCCCCTTTAGCGTTTGTTCTCCAGTGAAAAAAAAAAATGCTTCAAGGAATTTGAAAGGAAAATGAAAATGTTTACACAGGCAAGTCAGTACAACTAGTTCTGACAGAAGTTTTGGGCGGCTTCAAGCAGGGTTTAATTTTAACCAAAAGATGCGCTGGAGCCCTATAGTCTCAACAACTAATTATTCGTGTTAATAGCCTGGTTTTTCCTTAAACTGCTAAAAATTTGCATAAAATTAAAAAGAAGTGCAAGAGCTTAGCTGCCGCGAGCCCAAATAGCCCTAGTTGCATGTTTCCAAAAGAAGTATGAGATACCGGAAAATAAAAAAGTTTATTATTTCTTGATGACTGAGGTAAAGAAAAATAGTAGAGGACATTTCAGAACATTTGAATTAAATTTAATCACGAAATCGTGCATAAAAATGTTCAATAATGTCTGCATTACCAGTTTTTCACTCGATTTTGTTGACTTTTTAATGAGCTATTTCATATTTTCAATCAATGTTCAATTTACCTCACACTGACTATAGGATCAAATAAGCACAATAATAAGCATGAAAAAGTAATGACTCATCAGATTTTGCTCAAAAAGAAGCAAATAAAAAATTGTAGCAACGGTCAAATAGTGAAAGATCTGAAATCTGTCACAAAAACAAATATTTAAAGCAGTTTTAGAAGTGTAGTTTAACAAAGTTTAAAAAAGTTAAATTTATGGTCAGGTTATACCCCACCCGACCCTATACTAAGAGGCTCAAAAATTCTTAAACCAAGTTGTATATGCTCTACTAAGCTTTACATTAAAAATGCAACAGATGGTCAGTTGTCAATGGTTTTCGCAGAAACCTAACAATTAATATGATCCCTACATACAATGACAATCAACTAAATTTTATTTCTTTCTAAGGACACTTATCAGTCAGTTACTGTTACTCGACTACTGACTTTTAAAAGAAAGATACTTGAATTTAAATCTAAATATGTCAATGTACTTGAATTCAGGCAAAAATTCAAATTTTACGCTCAGTTGCCTAGAGCACTTTCTGAGAAAGCAATCTGGGTTGAAAACTACCAGACAATCAGAATACTAATCAATTCTGTAACAGGTGTCGATCCCCCATGTCTTATAATCCCTCTAAATTCTAAAAATTTGAACCGATATTGAGAAACGATAAACTCTAAAGCAGTATCTCTCTTCGAAGTTCTTTTCTGGAAATGTCGAAGTTCCGATAGAAAACAATGAATCAAGCGCAACGTCCGCGCACAAAATCGGAAGAAATCATTTTTGAAGGACTTAGAATAAACACCAGCTACTGGGTACTCAGTCGGGTGTTTCTTGGATTGCTGCCCATCCACTTCAAGTCGATCTCTTCCTTTTTGAGATTTGACACTTCCTTCGCCATTATTTATGCTTCAGTCACAACGAAGCTAAAGTGAGAAATAATATTTAGAAGCAAGGAGAGCCCTGTGCCGATTGATATGCGCTGACAACTACAGCTTATTTAAGCTTGAGTTAAGATGCCTTAAATGGATGATGAACAGTTCTAGTGAATTTTATTTCATGTTTTTAATGCATGCAAGGATGAATTGAAGCTATTGATTAGATATTGTGTATATGTGTGTGTATGTACATGCCTTGCGCCAAATCTGTCCTTATCAAAAGAGAAATTTACCCTGAGATGACGAGCCTTAGCCAACAAATATTGAAAGATTTGAGGTCTTGATTTTAACATTTTTGCAATATATTTCTCCTGTGGCCAGTCAGTGACTGTGAAAGAGCTCTATACAAGCAATTTGTAAGTTTTTTATCCATAGCTTTTATAATTTGGTCTGGAGAAAATAAAACTATGCCAAAAAATTGTTTTAGTCATGAAGAATCATAAAGTTGGAAGTTGTTACAACAGTTTACGTCCGAAGTTTGAAACACACAAATAAAAAGTTAAGACTTTCATTAAAAAATAGGGTAATGTTTTCATCAACAAAAATGTTCTTAAAGAAACTGCAACGGCTGTAAAACTGACATTATTTTCAAAAGGAAGTGAATTTTCACCAACTGCGCCGAAAAAAAAAGAAAAGAAAGAAATTTGTTACTCATCAAAGAACTATTTTCAATTAACTTCCCACTAAATAAGATAAACCATTAATAAGGCAATTTCGGCGCGGTAAAACTAACCTTATTTCCGGAGGAAATTTTTATCGTTCGATTCAGAAAAAAATGCCGTTAATAAAAACGCACGAAAAAGTTTTTCTTGAAATAAAAACAACTATCTTCTAGAGTAAGTACTTTTAATTACAAAAATTGCACAATTATATCTACCGTCTCAGCTATCAAAAAGAAAATGCATCACCCAGTGTATTCAAAATTTATTTAAACATCCACGTCACTTCAGAGCTTAACTTGGATAACTTTGTCTCAAATCTATATTCAGAACACCAAATGTATCAAGTAATCTAACAGACATATCAATAGAATAGAGGTTATAGGGCACACTTTTTGTAAAAGAAATAACTGCAGAACTCACAAATCACTACAATAACATTGAATCATAAATCTTTTGGATAACAACGAAAATATAACTAAATTATAGCTTTTTATTACTTTTTAAGGTGAAAAGAAAAATGCTTAGTTAATGTCGAAATTGTGATAATAAGTTCCATTGCATAATGATGATTTAAATTATGCAGGTGTTAGAAGGTCAGCATCAAGTCGTTCCACTTCTGACGTCACCCAGATTAAAGGTCAAACAGTTTGCTGTTTAACATCCTTATATTGATGACAACAATTCTTGGAATCTCAATATTCACCAACGAACACAATGAAGTATCTATGGCGTCTACAGAGCTCGGACAAACTTAAGGTGGGTGATCAATACCCAGCCTTTTTGTAGAAAATTAATGAGAATAATAATCACAATTTGCATTTAAAAAAAAAGCATCTTACCCTTCTGAGTCAAAGATAGAGTTTTTTTTTTTTTTTTTTTGGCGAATGAAAATTGCTTACACAATTATTCGAATCATTACATTTTTTAAAGGAAAACTCTACAATAAAAATATCAATAAAAAATAATTGTAAAGTTCACTCAGTCTCTGAAATTACAATAGAACAAAAGTTTCTATTCTGCAGTTACGGCTTTTGCCCAAAACCCGAGTATTCTTCCTTTAAATGCTACTGTTTGAAAGTAAACTGAAACAAAGAACTTTGCTAACTTATCCAATTTAATTTTTTTAATTCACATTTAAATGAAAATGTACTTGCACAACTGAATTCCTAAGATTACCTTTATCAGTTTCAATTTAGTAATAGGTATAAATATAGGTAGTAATATCAATATAGTTCATAGGTGGAAAGGATTTATTGAAAAGAAAATACATCACCTACAAAGGAAATATTGTGATGCAAGGGTATATTGAGGTAAATATTTTAAGAACAAAACTCTCATTTTTTTAAATTGTCTGAGACACGGTAATTTCATTGTTTAAGCCACTGTGTCAGTTGACTGTAGAGAAAAAAAATGGTGGCTTCAAATTAAGAAACGATTTTTTTTTTTTTGGAAATGTATAAAAAATTATATTTAAACATGATCCTTCTCTGAATTAAACTTCAAAGCTATAACTTAGTGTATAACGCATGGAACTCTCATGGCTTTTTAATCTGCCGGCGTTAAAAGCCGGAGGGCAAGATTTACAAAAGCACTCGAGTTCTGCTAGGTGCTCACATTTCGCTTGCTATCACAATTTAAATTGAAAATAAGATTTGTAAAATCAGTAATTACAAATGATCAACGAGTTTGCGACAATAAAAATAAGATTGCTTTATTATAACTTAATATGCTACTTTTCTCTGTTGATCGGTACAAAATTATTAAGTTTTTTTGGAATTATTTTGTTTTATATTGCAAATATACCTCTAGTTTATTTAGTTTTACGTCAAAAATACCTATGCCAGTGTTAAAAGACGGATGGCAAAATTTGTAAAAAAAAAAAAAAATATTTAATTTTTACAGAGCACATTTAATTCACAGCAATAATTTCAATTGCAAATAAAACGTGTGAAGTCACTGATCACAATTAAATAATCAATATATTTGTGGTAGTAAAAATCTGACGTGTTCAAACATAATTTAATATTTTGCTGCTAATTGTAGCAAGATATTAATATTTTTAAAAATATTTCTTACTGTTTGTTTTAAAGCGTTGCAAAAATATACCTAGTTTATTCACTGTTAAATTATATATACTGCATTTTTAAGCGAGAGCGTTTTAAGCGGACTGTTAAACTTCCTTGAATTTATAGCAATTATTACACAACCACAAATTACCTGCGAAATATAGTTACTATGTAAGTCTTTAAAACTTAGGAGTAAAAACTGGTATAGTTCCCAAACATATTATATCCAACACAGAAGAAATTCACATCAAAAAGTTAACATTCTTTGCCCAAAGGGATCAAGGATACTTTTTTTATTTTTCACAGTCAATTTTAACAAAAACGAAATAAATAAATAAAATTAAGTACAACGTCAAGGAAGTTCAGAAGAAAAAAACTATTTTTCTTTAAAAGAACATCAAATAAAGATTACTAGCCTTAAGATAGATCAAATGAAATACTATCTCATATACGTAGGACTCCTCGAAGAAACAGATGTTTTATAAGAAAAAAAGGAGAGAATTTGCCGTCCTAACGAGTAGTGTGAAATAAGCACTCAGGGTGAAACCTCAGATCCGTTTTCCGCTGAGGAATTGATGTATTTATATATAATTCAAATCAAGTCACTTCTTTTTTTGATTATATATTAGTTTTATTATTAGAATTATTATTAACCTACTGTGGCTAATTTTCCACTTTTGTACGATTCAGATAAAAGGGAAAAGAAACCGGCGCTTTTATACAGCAGTATTAGCCACATTTATTGAGTCAATATAGCGTATGATCTATTCCTCTCTGGTTGCCACCAATAACAGATTAATAAAATAAAACGTCTGTTGCTACAGTACATTTTCATATCAATGTGTAGGAGCAGAACTATGCTAGTTAAAATAAGATCATAATTTCTATTGCATAAAAAATATCTACGTCACACAAAAATATCCTAAAGGTAATACAAATGAGTTCATAATTCGCGAATAGTCCTTCGCCCACTGAAAACGCTTAATTAATGAGCTACTACTTTTGTCTGCAGTTTTTTTTTTTTTTTTGCTGCGAAATTACGAAAGCAGTTTACAATGAAACTCAATACAGCGATATTATATCTTTTCCCTATATTAAATTATTTGAAAAGTTTGTATTCATTCTTGGAGAACATATATAAAACTTCAAAACGAAAAACCACAACTTCGTCGGTACTCCAAGTATAAGACACAATTGCCAATTTTCAGGAAGTGGTTATACAAGAAATCCAAACAATTCATCATTTATAACACATGTTTTTAATGTTTCAACCCTTGTCTATTAATATACTTCTTAGCATGCCCCACTTGTCGTATCAAATGTTAAATTCTATTCATTGTTAACCGTTCTTGAACCAGAACATTCAAACTGCCATGTCAGTGAATTCATTACTAAAAAACTCCACCCTGATTTATTTTAGCACCTGCACAGTGATGTTAATTGATTTAAGACCACCTACTAGCATTTCAAAATGCTTATGCAAAATTTCATGGTAAAATATATGACTCCCATTTGCATCTCATATTTCATTCAAAACTACATCTACGTTCTCTGAATAACAGTGCTGATATGTTTCGAAAAGAAAAAGCAATAAACTACTTCAACATAAATGACGATATATTACATTTAAGGCCATCTATTAACATTATGTTGGATGCCTAATCCTGTTGTAATGTTGAATGTAAATCGCCTACATTAATCATTATGTTGGATGTTTAATGTTGATAGTAGTTCTCAATGGGTTAGCTTTAATAGTTATTGAGCTGATTTCATTAAAGTGAGTTAGTTAACAGCTATGGACACTTTTCATGAACCTTTCAGCAAACCAGTTTCACATTATGCTTTTGCCAATAATTGATCTCAACTTGAAGACCTGTCATACATCTAATATAATACATCTGATATAATTCTAAGGCACTGAAATAACAATTGAACTGCGTTCTGAGTAAAATCGATCTTTTTAATTCACGGAAGTGTCATTACATAAATTTTATGAACAAATATTGAGATCTGGATCATAAAATACATTACACCAGAGTCCAACTGATCCCAAAATACTTTCCTTTGTTTTTAATCAAATGGCTAGCAGCAGATACTTATGCTGCAGCACCGTGAAAAATGTGGGCATTTTGAAATCAGTGAAAATATTTCTATGGCCAATATTTACGATTCAGAAATAAAGACTGAATTCACAAGGGGGGGGGGTGCCCATTCCCCCCCCCCAAGCTCAATGGCGCAAAATCACCCCCCAAAATGTTTTTCAACTCTTTATTCTTTTAAAATAGGTTTAGCATATTGCTTTATAGAGTCCCAATTTCCGGTTAAATTCGCATTAGTCGGATTCTTTTAGTGAATCAATCAAAAGTTTTTTTTTTTTTTTTTTTAAGAATTTCAAAAGTGCAATTTTAGATTGTCTTCTATAAGTTTAGGGAGAGGGATTTTCCTTTGAAATTGCTAAAACGCGATTGTAGGTCATAGTTGTTAATGTTAGTCACTGGCAGTTTTTCGAAATTGATGCTTCAAAATCAGAAATTTAGACGACCTTCGATGATATTAGAGGGTGGAACAATATTTGATTCAAATACATTAGTATGAAACCGTTACGAGGCAAATGTTAGAGCAAATTTACTGCCAAAGATGCGTTAAGGTGGTTTGGCTCAAGAGCCCTTTCTCTGAAAAATCAAAGTGAAATTATCTGCTCAAAAAACAAACTTAACGAGACTGAAATAAAATACAAAAGAATTGTAGATGCTCTTTTTGTGTCTCAGCTGTAAATTATACCATGTTTTCATCATTGAAAAGATAAGTAGCAGGTTTCACTTTTTTCAGTTCTAAGACGACCGTTTTTTGCAGCCCTTTGACCCAAATCACAGGAACTACTCTATTAAAGAAAAAAAAAAGAAAAAAACGCATTACCTGTCCAGAGAGGGAGAGAAGAGTTCTTAACGATGCCATTGTTGCTTTGAAAGTAGCCTACAAAAAGACTTTAAAAGAAGAAAATAAGTGTCGCCGCTTTGGTTGTCACTATGTTTAACCCTTAGCGAATCTGTTACTATAGGCTTAACATGAAAGATAAACCTTGGAAAATTTTCTTGTTTTTCATCTTTGGAGGAGCCTCAGCGTTATAATATTTCTATCCAGATTTTTGCGGCAGTGTTTTGCTACAAACGCTTATGCAGTGTCAAAACTATTACATTATATTTAAACAGTATTTTTCCAACTGCAGTATGAAAAACTGTTCTAAAATACAGAGCTGTAAAATTCGCATAGATTAGTACTAAGAGCAATCTATCATAAGTAAATGTTTTACCTATGAATTTTCTTCGGTGAAAAAAATAGTAGAGGTATGCGGGGAAAAGTGAAATTGTTAGGAAGAGTGGAATGGTAAAATATTTTACACGAGTTGGTTCTAGTCCGGTAATAGTTTCTGAAGATCAAAATATGTGATAATACAAGACATTTTCATAATTTGATATTCATATTGCAATATTTGATGGTATATTTATATTCATATAAATAATTTTAGTCATTATAAATTAATAAGTTTCTTGTTCGCATTTCAAACATTTATTGAGATCGAATGACGTTCAGTGCATAATTTATTTACTTAATATTAGGTATGCTTTGTTTTTATTATTATTTTGTTTGTATATTTGTTAAGGTATGTTTTGTTTTTATGTTCTGTTGTTATTTGTAATACAACTTGTCAAGTAGCTATGCGGTGCAAAGTGAAATAGTTTATCTCCTTTATTTATTCGTTCATTTATTTATTAAATCACTTACGTATACATTCATTAATTCATTCATTTGAATTCATTTATTCATTCACTAGTTTTCCTTTTCATTCACTAAAATTCACTTATTTACTAATTACATATATTACTATTTCTCAAAGGTGTTTTTTGTGATAATACTTTCAAAAGTAACGCCTGCTAGTTCAGTTGGTTACAGCTTCGCGCTAGCAATGCGAAGATCTTGTTGGAATACATATAATTACAAAGCAAATACATTTTCACTGGTCAGCTAGTTTATTTAATTGCTTAGTTTTGTTTCATAAATTAATACATGTATTTAATTATGCATTTGAAGAAAAATATTTTTGGACAATTCTCAAGTGGAAAATTTTAAATATCATCCTACCCCAAACATGGGACCGGGTTTTCATAAGAAGTTTCCATTGATTTTTTTTTTGAAGGTACAACTGTTTACTGCAAAAACCAGGTATAACATTTTTAAACAAGCTATGTTATAAAACACGTTGTTCTCACTTGATGTAGTACAGTAATTCTTCCAATAAACTTACTTCATAATACTTCCAATTAAAATAAACTTCCAATTTGTTGATTTTGAAAAATATAAGTTATCTTGAACATTTCATTTTGTCCTCCAGTCCCTTCTGGCAATGTTATGCAAACTTCTTTACAGGAAGAGCAAAAAAAAAAAAAAAAAAAGGATTATTGACTCAACTTTATCAACAGTATCAAAAATCTTCAAACGACTGCCCTGTTCAAAATTAGTTGAAATTTGGCTCCAAGCCGTCTGCGAGGAATAATCTCGATGCGATCGAGTGATAAAAGAGAAGTTCTGAAAAACGCATGTTAGCATTTGATTAGCAACTGATACTATGAACCATAGATATTACTGATAATGAACCATAGATATTACTGATACTATGACTGACGCTTATTAAAATGTATCGCTTGAGAAATCAATCGGTTAATATCATAAAAACCCAAATATGGATACAAAATTGTTTTTTGCTATCATTATCTTAAACGACGGAAACCTTCACTCATCCTATTATAAATCGAAACTATATTTTAGATCAAGGAAAGCTCGGAATCGGCAAAAAACTATCTACTTTATAGGATTGCTCTTCCATTTCAAACCCTGCAAATGTCTGCAAAATCTCACGAAAATGATGCAAATCTTGTACGACGGTGTTGAATTTTGTTTAAAGTTTAAACAATTTCGGCAAACTAATCATTTTTTAATTTATTGTACACAAACACATGAAGAATTAAAGTCTCGACGGTTTGAACATAAGTGATTTGTGAAGATTTAAAAAAAAAAAATGACTTTTTTCGCCACTTATTTTTGAGTTTTAAAGGCACTTACTTTTTGCCTTTAAAACACATTGACCACTGCTACACGAAGAAGTGTTACAAAATGGACAAATCGTTCTTGAAACTTTAAAAAATCGTTCTAATAATAAAGACAAGTTATAATTACAGAACAAGTGAAAATGATATAATGATTCTAAAACTATTATTCTGTTTGAAATTTCAAGAAATTTTTTTTCTTTAATTATTAAAACAAATGTAATAAAGAGAAATTCAAAAGTTTAAATTAACTATCAGGAAAAATAGACCGTGTCACTTAGTTTGCTGACTGAGGCACGGTGGCTTCGATAGAGGTTACCAATTTATAATTATATTTTTCAGCCAATAGTTGAAACCAATTATGTTATTTGACTGAAAAAACTTAAAAACTGGTGGCTCGAAACAAAGCCACAGTGCCTTCCTACAGGGTTGCCCCTTGTTCACTTATTGAGATCGGGAAAAGTTGAGCAAATTGTAGCGTTATTGATTTTAAAAAAAAAGTGGCGCTGTAACTAAAAGCCGTTATTCGCCTATTGAATCCTGAATTGAACTATAAGAAAAAAAGAAAAATACTCATACGTAAGCTCTAATTGAACTGCTGACAACAAGTATTTGTAAATGAAATACCACATAAAAATATATTCTAGTCACTAGCGCAGCCAGAATTAACCTTCTTTCACAACGTTCTGACAAAAATACAAATTATAGCATTAGTATTAGCAATACGTGTTAAAGGGTTCTGGGGCGCTTTCCGTCAGACTCTGATTATAATATGCGCATGAATCATGTCATGACAAATTGAGGAAAGTTGTTAATTCAGATTGTTTTCTTCTCTTGGTGACCTTGAAGATATTCCCTCTAATAGTAACAGCCAGAAACGTTATTTAAGCATCATATACGTTCATTTAACTTTTTGAAGAGTAATTTGAAAAAATAAATAAATATACGGTGCTAAATTAGCTGCCACAAGAATATGAGATTCGTTTTTTCATCAAAATAATGGGTTCATTCGATACATTATATAGTCTAATCACTGGCGCAGCCAGGATTTCCTCTTAAGGGGTGGGGGTCATAGAAATCCTTACATGCGTACATCCACATCTCTAATTTTAGTGTATATAGCAAATCAAGCTCGACCGTTGCATCGGCACCAATGGCTGCGAATATTATCCATCGACATCGGCGGCCGTTGCAGAAAATAGCGACCCGTTGGCCTCTGGAAATATCAAAATGCCGATGTATTGCTGTTAAGGATTTCGCAATTTGCCAAATTTCGGACCGCTACCGAAATGTTCACAGCACACATGCACTTATCAAACGACCGCTTCGATGAGAGTTTTAAGAATTGTATGCACTTTTATTGAAGTAATTACGATATAGATTAACGTGTCAATCTATACACTGAAGAAAAAAAAAAAAAAAACCTTTTCTTTTTTTTCTTTTACAGTATAATACTGGCAGTGAAGATTCCAGCTTAAAACTGTAAAACGCACAGTAATAAACTGTAAAATTGCTAATTTTAGTTTTAAATTGGAACCTCTGCCTGGTGGGGTTTAAGGACTTACCCTCAAAAGTAAAGTTATAAACATGCATTTTAGGCTACTTTTGGTATGTTTAAGGAAAGGATTAACATAGAGACCGCTTCTCTTCCTTGTCTTGAAAAGTTCATATTTTTAATTTATTTTTAATAAAAATGTTGTAGGAAAACCTCCTTAAGTTTTCATTTTTGCATAAACATTCGACAGTTTTATTTTTCGGTAGTAATATTTCGGTTTCCATTCTTATTCTTTTGAAATGCGATACATCTCTTGACTTTGGTTTTACTTTAGTTTTTTCAACTTTGAACACTTAAATACTAGTTTCACTTTAAAATACAACCCTTTAAACACCCCCTCCCCCAACTCACTTTTACCTTTCCTCAATTAGAAACATAAAAGTAGATAGGAATCATTAGCGAAAATAATAAAGATGAACTGGAAATATAACAGTTTTAGACATAAATACAGAATACGGACTCGATACGATCCTAAAGATTAATTTTATATAGAAATTAAACTACATAAAAGCACTTATAGGTGCGGTACTTACAAAGAGCTCCACTACCATTGCATCACTCGACTGGGCACTGGAGCCCTAAGGGTAAAAATAATTGTTAGATTTATATTCACTATAAAACCATTTCTATCAGAACAATTATACAGTCATTGAGGAAAACTTTGAGCCACCACATTCAGGTTTGCTCAACTACTATTCATTTTAGTGTACTTGACCTAAATTAAAAATAAATAAATAAAAAAAAATTAGAATTTAAAAAATAATAATAAATAAAAAAAACAGTGCTGCAAATTTCTAGAAAATGATGAAATAAGTATTCTACTCTTTATTTTACAAAAAAAAAAAAAAAGTAGGCAATATTGTACACAGCTCGTTGCATCAGTTAACAATTCTGAAGTACTGTTTAGAAGCTATTTTTAAAGTTGATTTAAGTGCTTTTCCGACATCGTGATACATGCAGGATTCTAGAAAAGAAAACCCCCACCCCCTTCTCAAGCTTAGACAAAGCAAAAAGCAAAACTTAAGAACAAAGTGAAGCCAGAATCGGAACACAAAAGACTAGTTGCACTTTAGAAATTCTGGGGTAAAAAATCCGTTTTAGAGCTTGAATTACACTTTTATTCATTTTTTACGAAAATGTAAATAAACGTGGCTATTATAACGATATTTTTCTGATTTATTTCTATGGTAGTTCATTTTACTGTATACTACTGCGCCATTCCATTTTATTTTCGTATTAATTTCATTTTTAAGAGTGATCTTCACTCTTCATTGAACGCTTAAGTGATTATCTGCCATTCTTTCCCCCTCCTTTTTGAGCATAGTCTGCAGCAATAGTAGACCTGTACTAAATTTCAAGAAAATCTGATATGGTGAGGTTCAAACATTGTGTTGATTTGACGTAGAGTGACCCTGCTCGGTACTAGATAAAATAAACTATCGAAAGGCAAAAAGGGGCAAACACTTCTTGAGAATGTTAATCAGATAGGACTATCAGATGCTCTGTAAAGAACATGCTTTTGTCTGAATGGCAAATGTCGAAGTAAAGATTAACGCTTGCGTTTTCAGTTAAAATCATTATTTTAAAGCTGAAACCAAGCAAGTTATTGATATTAGAATATTTTTAGTGATAAAAACACTATAAAATGATAAAACACTTTTAGTCGCTTTTTTTTTTTTTTTTTTTTGTATTTAGAATCCACCTGGCTAGTGGTGGCCAATAATCTTGATCATTACTTTCAGAAAGTGTCGTGGGGTCTCAGAGGGCACGAGGGCTTCTGCAGTTGCACATTTCACATGTGTCTAGACATGTTTTCTTTCATATTTGAGCTGCAGAGAAATGCTGAAGTTTAAAAATGCTTTAAAAACTTATGAAGTGTAAAATGTTTTGTTAAAAATGCTTCAAGATTAGAAATTCGTTACGCATAAAATTCTGAATCAAAGAACTAGAAAATAAATCAACTTCAACCTTCAACTTTGGTTTAGCAATAAAAATGTACTGTTCTCCCAATGAAACTTCTAGGAAGTGAATCAAGAAAGACGGAACAACAGCTCTCGTTGTGTTTTATCTGCAGCGAAGAAGATCTTCTTTTAAACAGTGCTCTAATTAGATCATCCGACTCATTAAAATGACCAACGAAAAAACAAAAAACGAAGCCGCTAAAGAAGCAAAAGTTAGAGGACACTCAACCCATCATCTTTCATAAAGTCGGTTGTAAAAATAGAAATTCACCGAATACATGAATGACACTCCTCATAAAAATTGAGTAATAGGACAAGTTAATAAGTAATCGCAATCACGAATACATAAAAATCTAGAAAACCTTAACTATTCTATAGCGTAACAATATTTTCCCAGGAAAAGATTATGGGGGATATAGCATACATAATGCCAAATCAGCTCAAGATTGTAAATGTATCGTCCGAAGTATTGAGTATAAGTAGTGTAATGAACTGATTTTTCAGTTTTAATCTAAGTCACGACGAGTACTTACCGTTTAAAATGTTCTTTTTATTTTAATACCGAGATTATTTTTTCAGAAAACATCAGTAGTTTTGTCTTTCAGTTCGTTGGTCGATAACAAAGTGAATCGACGACAAGCTCCAAAGGTTCGGAAAATAATTTATATCCTTATTGAAAAAAATAATCGATAAGGATTGCAATATTCAGATACATTTCTTTCAGTAAAAAGTGTTGTTATCCCGATTGAATAATTAAATATGACGATTTAAATGTTTTCTTAAAATTGGAAATTTGATCGTTTGACTGGTTTTTGAACTAAACGATTCAATTGGATATGAATTTTGAATACACATTTTCTCGTAGTTGCTAGAACTGCTCCTTCCAAATATGTAAATTTGTAAAATACAAAAAAATAAATAAATAAATATAATAAGATTGAATAAGCTTAAAATATGACTTACACGAATGCATATTTCATTTATTTATGATTTATATACGAGAAGTTGGCAATAATTTAAATTTCCAGTTTATAAATTCATTGGTGCAATGAGACGCCATGTAAGAGATAAAAACTCATATTCTAAAAAAATCTCACATTGACCCTTTATTTTCTGAATTTTAAAAAGTATATTTCGTGCGAGCAAAAGACCACGAAACATTTAAAAACTATTTTTATTTGAACTAATAATGTCCGTAAACGAATCGAATGTTTTAATTATTTTTAATTATATTTATTTTTACCGGAATGGCAATAGGCGATGGCTCTATCAATAATAATAATTTTTTTTTTTAAGGTGAAAGTTAATTTAGTACGATTAGAATTAGATGGGGCACAGAGCAGAATTATCCGTTAATTGAGTTTAATTTGAGTTGCCTTAAGAGAGATTTTGTATGAAATTTTAAATAAATTGCCATTTACTTATATATAGCTGGATATTTCAACCTTTTTCAGCCCATGCACCCCAATTCTATTTACGTATCAATAACTTTAGGCGCACTTCCAACTAAAAGATTTTAGTTTTATTAAACTATGTTATTTTAAAGTTAAACCAGTTCCGTCATTAGGGGGTTCTTGTTCTAGAAAACAAGTCGCCACCCGTTGTTTCGTATGCCATCGTTCTCCTTTAAAAAAAAGTAAACTGGTAATTGATTAACGGGTCGATACAAAAGAAGCGTGGGTGCTTTCCGATAAAAATGGTACGATAAATGATATGGCGTGACGGAGACGACACAATCGTATTTGAATCGGGAGACAGAAAAGCGCATAGCATAATATTAATGCATTTTGCATGGCCAATATCGGATAGCGACAGTCGCGTACGATTTATCGGTGTTGTATCGGCAAGTGAGATTGCAAACTTTTTTCACAATTAAATTTTATCAATTGTGTATTGTTTTTAATAGTTCATAACGTATCCCTTACAGATATTTGCGTACCATCCATTCAGAGCAACTGATGTAGAGGAATGCAGTTTTTATTTTAATCCCTATAATGAAGACAAACATTTATTGCAAAATAAATAAATAAATATATATATATATATATATATATATATATATATATATATATATAGATATATATATATATATATACATATATATATATATATATATTTTACAAAAAAAAACAGTTGATCAGACAATTTTTTGTCTCAAAATATTGGAGCACTTAAAATGACAATGAAGGAAAAGTCACCGTGAGAAGTCGTTAAAGAAAAAAAAAAAAAGAGGATTCGCGAGATCTTGAAAGAAACTCGTGACCAGATTCTCAAATCTTCTGTGATTACGAGGAGTGATGTGCAAAGGAGTCTCGTTAAGGAGTTTTCATTCAATTTGTCGCACGCGGGCAAAGATGAATGACCAGCACGTACGAACGTCTCGATACTCGCGTCATCAATTGAATGCTGGTTCCAGATTTCAGAACCATTTTTCCTTCAGATTTGAAACCATCTATCGCCTAATTTTGACAGAGGATAGGTCTAGTTACATTCTAAAGAGAGATGAGGCAAGAAACACCTTCCTGAGGAGAAGGGGTGTTGTAATTTATTGCCACCTTTCCCTGAAGGCCACATACATTGCAAATCTGACATACAAACTTTATGTTTTGAAGTTCAAGTGACACACAATCATTAATCTTCGGTTAGAATTATCCTATCCTTTTAACCAGAGCACAGATAACTTTAGCAATAAAAAATACCTGGTCCATTCATTTATAGGTAATTGAATGTGCCAAGAAGGTTTCCTTTTGCAAGTACTTAGAGGTAGGATACATTTCTTAAATTATTGAATAATGTGTTCTTGGAAACAAAAAAGGAGCTAGTGACACACATGAATGTCATGACGAATAAAATCGACTTCATTTCGCTTCTTTATTTGCATATAAATAGTATCGAAATTCGGCGTTTGAAGTTAAGTAATATGGAGTGTTCGGAGGGCAAAAGTGCTAACTCACTCTTGATGTAATTATTTTAGTAGTGTCTAGTGTTATAAATAAGGAGTAGTTAAATCTTTATTTTCACACTCAGTTTTTAGTCCAAGGCGTCAAATTTGACGCCTAAAATTTCGAATTCTGTAGAACAGTTTTTTGCAACAACTCACCAAGATCAATCACTGACGTAAAGAAATAAATAGAAAAATTTCTTCAATTTTGACATCTTTAAAAATAAATGCTTGCATTATTTCTCTTAAATGCATTTTTATTTTATTTTTTGTAACCTCATACGTATTAAATGTTATCAAACATATTCCCCAAAATTCCTTTTTGACTCCTGAAGACGTATCTCTTTCATAATAATTATGCCTACTTTAAATGAATATTTCTTACAATGGATATATCGGTGTGAACTTTCCATTATGAGAATAAATGAAGCGAATTTCTTCATGGAGAAAAAAAAAATATTTTTCTTGAACTCTCAAGTGGCATTAGTGCTTAATTTTTCAATAGAAGTGCAAAAATCATCGTTGCTGCGATAAATAATATTTGTATGATGTAGCAAATTTTGCACAAAAAAAATTATCCAACAACTCTTATTCTCCAACCATTCACGCAGTTTGACAAAATAACCGCGGGCAAAAAAAAAAAAAAAAAATAGATTGTGATAACATTTTTGGCTTATGTTCGCAAATTCAGGCTGCATAGTTTCCAGAACAAGTAACCACGATGAGAGTACCACTCTCTCACCGTGGTTAAAACAAAGCTATAAAATTAAAAACTTTAATAAATTCAATACTACATACGCATTTAATAGAAAGTTATCGAATCGTACCAAGTATCCATAACAATTCTTCAGCAAATAAAAATATTGGAAAATGAAACAAGATGCTGACTGATTGCTAGTTATTGTGTTTTTCTTGCATACCATTCATTCTTTGAGGCGTGGTGGCTTTGTGTGAGACTACCCCTTTATTCAAACTAACTGAAGTCACTGTTTAAGTAAGCTAAAAAAACAATAAATAAATTTTATAAAATGGCTTGAAACGAAGTCATCGTATCTCAAAGGGTTAAACCAATTTGCAAAGTAAAACATTCCTTCACATCGTTCCAAAGTATAAATTGCCAACGGAGATCTCATTCCAATTTTTAAGTATCTTTATGCACCCTCTAGCATTTTTATGCAATTCTTTAAAAGGTTCAAAATAAGGCATCAAAATTGTTAAAACCATGTATCTAAAACTTTTTGAGGAAGCCAGAAACAGAAGCATAGTATAATACGGTTCTGTGTACATTATCTGCCATAGAAAAATAAAATTCATAAAGCTATAACAAAAATACACTAAGGTATTGGTTATTCCTTCTTCGATCATCAATAAAAAGCCTCTTTATCAATGTTGACGTCGTATATTGACGACGTGTCAAGTAACATTACTTTTATAAAACATGTGTGTTCTGAAATTGATACATATGATCAGAATGGGAAAATATGTCTTTGTATACTGATTGATATAAGACGTAGTCAAGCGTTGAATCCTTTATGCTAATTTTAAAGTTATAAGAAACTTTCAGCACGGAAAAACCACCAGTAGTCGACAACCATACTAGTGGTGGCAATTATTAAAAAATCAATTAAAAAGATAAATTATAAATTTGTACAATAATTATTAAGCTGTAAATTAGTGTTTAATTTTGTAATGCTTTACTTACCTTTAAGCTTATTTAAAACAATTCTTTCTCGCCTGTGTTTCCTTAATTAATTCAGTTTTTCTAATATTAACTACTGGTGGTTATAACTTATAAGCTTCAAAATATTCATCTAAATTCATACATATGCACAAATAAAGCTAACCATTCATTCTCTTTCTTAAAATGGTTTATAAATTACAGAAGTTACTGAAGCATCCACCGCCTACGATGGAAACATTTCGGCCAAGGCTGGAAGGGAAAAAAAAATCTTTCTTTGTTATCTGCACCTTGAAACGTCGTGGACAGAAAAAAGTAACCATTAACTCTTTCACACGGAACAGTTCGCAAGAGGGAAAAGAAAAACTTCAGCAAAAAATGAAGTACCCTTAAGGTACTCATGTCGAAACTCATAAACATCGAGCACTATCCTTATGGTGAAAGTTATTTAAGAATGGTAAAAGATATTGACTGATTCGAATCTCTTTTTATGACTTCTTGAAAGCATGATCGGCGAAGTCACGTTTTATATCTCATTAGAATAGAGGCATCTCCTTACTTTAATGTTACAAATTACAGTGAAATATCAATACAGCGAATACCAATACTACGATAGGTTTGGTTCAACGAAATAAATGTCTAATTTTAATTGTCATAATAATTACCATTATATTGCCTGATTTCCATTACAATGAACAAAACTGGCCGTTCCTGGAAATTCATTGCAACGGGGTTTTAGTGTATTGATGTTTGTGTCGAAACCCATAACCATTGAGCACTATTTCTGGCGTGAAAGTTATTTTAATATGAATCGGGGGGGGGGGGGCATATTGATTGATATGATTTAAAATATATTATGATAGGGCCACCTATTATTGACATGTCCTTCTAGAACCATAGCACATTAAAATAGGGTTCTAGAGGGATAACCTTCAACCATTATAATCCTCCTTGCTGTGTCCCTGTTAGTAATAACTTTAATTTGGAAACATTTTGACTTGCCATCTTAGCTAATTACATGGCGGGCGACTGATGTGCATTGAGTAACTAGGCTTTAAAATTTCGCTAAATTTGAAGCTTTGGGTAATCAAAAAAGCTTATTTTATGAATTTAAATTTCCAACGTCAATAATATTGAAGTCATGTTAATAAAAGGGGACTTTACCTTATATAATTTTCATAATCTTATTTAGATTATCTATAGCATAAGGTAGTTAATCGTTTAAGAAACGCATTAGCATTCCTACCAACCTTTAAAGGAAAAAAAAATCTGTACATTACATACATGTGATTACTTTCAAAAAACTTAGGCTGAAAATATTTGACATGTTGTGATTGGCTGGTCCGACAAGCAAATGACTTTTTAAAGTTATATAATAAAAAATTTTAGTAAACATTTTTTATTTTTAACTTTTATCATTTTGGTTTCTCTAACTCTGTTTTATTTTGTTTAATTTTTTATTTTTTCAAATCGAAACTTCTAACCAAAACCAAACAAGCGAAGAATACTCCCTTTTAAAAAGCAGGATAGATCGCTGTCGCCTCCCGTTTACTTCGTCTAGAGATCGTAGAAATTTTAAATGGAATGAAAATTTTAGAGCAGATGGGAAATTTTTTAAGGCAGATTGGTAAAAGAACGGAACTATGTTTTACGAATCAAATTGGCTGAATTCCGCCAATTGGCTGAAGAATCACATGTATGACATTATAATACCCCCTGAATATCAATCTAATATATAAAGATATAAAGTTATATGGCTTAAATAATATACGTATATCCTTGAAAGAATATTCATATCCCTGCGACACTCATCCACTTCCGTTTCCTGTTCAGTAAGTCGCCGACCCCAAAAGATGCTTTAGAACAATTGAATTATATTGCAAGGAAACTATGCTGGCTCATCACTTCCGGTCGGGGAGTACATTGTAGCCCTTTTAAGAATTAATCTAGGAGTATGAATTCCTCTATCCCCCTACCGCGTCCAAATTTCTTTCTCTCCAATGTGGTTTCAAAGGTGTCATTAAATATCGATAAACAATATACGATGAATGGGAGGTTGATATTGAATTTTTTTAAGGTGTAAATAAGGATGATTTATGTCAGCTGTAATTTACAGCTGACAAAACAGAAGACATTAATAATGTTTTTACGGTAGTATGTCAGCCTTTTGAGCACCAATGTTCCCAAATGGAAGCTTCAATTTAAAAAAAAAAATGTTAAAGAATTCGAAATAATGAAAGCTAATTATTTGTTCCACAAATTAAAAACTATATATATAATAATAAAACCATTCTCACAAATAAAATCATCGTAAAAATAAATATCGATTTTTTTTAAATCACTCTGATGAATTAATCGGAGTAAGGTAGTCACGTAAAACTGAAATCAGATTAGAATTATCGAAAGGAATGAAAGTGAAAATCACATGAGAAAGTGAAAAATATTTGACACAGTGGTATGAGCTTGTGGTATGAGACCAGGGACGTCATTTCGAAATTTTCCAGAGGGGGGGGGGGGGCAAAGGGCCTCATACACAATGTAAAATTTACCAAAAAGTGGCAAAAACCTCGCCCACTTATATACCAATATATTGATTTCCCAAAGTCAGGGGGGAGGCAACTGACCCTCCCTGCCCCCCCCCATGACGGGCCTGTATGAGACACAGATGTATTGCTTAAATCCTTCGCACGAAATATGCACAGAACATTAAAAAATAAATAAATAAACAATTAAAAAAAGGTTCAAATGTCATTAAACCACAACTCTTACAAATGCATAAATATGATCTAACGGAAACAAGCACACAATCAGTTTTTCTAAACCGCTTTTTTCTCTTCAACAACACATTAACCATCACAAGTTAATTGAAAAGTCGGAATTAAAGGATAACATACCCATAAAAAGACCTAATAAAGTTTTTTTTTCTTTTATTACGTCATTTCAAATAAACACTAAATTTCTAGAGCCGGCTATTCACTGGGTAAGGAGCCAGTTGTTAAGTTGAAGTATCCGGCTGCAGTTTCCGGAACAAGAGATTACACAATGCACAGTTAAAAGCCTTCCCAGAGGGTAATCCATTTCAGTCTGTAAACAATCTTATCACCCTGACATGACACCCTTTCTTAATCCGAGAGATTTCAGCAACATCTGTGACATCTCACTTACGACGTAAAAATAAATAAACAGGAGAGAAAAAAAATAAATAAACTGAAACAAAAGCTCGCAAATCAAGCAAAGCGACCAGCTCCTGAACAAGCTCGTTGGACGGAGAAAAAAAGCACTTGCACAGCTGCATCTAAACTCTACTGGACATGCAGAAGCCATAAGGAAAAAAATGAGAGTATGAAACCATTATCTTTTAAGGGATCGGACTTATAGATATAACTAATAAAATGCATGTTGTAAAGCTATGGCTAGCGGCCGGAAATCTATTTACCCCACGCAACACTATATCACGCCAAGACAATCAATTACACCTCAGGTTAAAGTTCCTGTCACGTACTAAGAACAGGAGTAGTAAAAGACATGCCAAATCTGTTAGTGCCCCGGAGGTACCCATTGTACATTCTGAAAATTGACTTTCTTTTGTACCACACGCAACATTCTCCAGAAAAAGTGATGGACGAAATGGAAATTAGGGTTCCTTATTCCAGTAGTCCAGCTTAGTCCAGCGCAGTGGCAAAGCGAAGAAGAGATAATGGAGCGGGGTTAACCCTTCCTACGAAGAAACAAAAGTTGTAACTTTACAGAGTCAACTAAAATTGCTTTTTCACAAAACTTCAATTTCTCGTCTAGGTTACTAATGTTCCAACAATTGACAAGAAATAGTGTAAATGTCTTCAAAATTCATCAAGAATTGACTGATTGTTCTAATGGGAGATAAATCAACGTGCTATCTAGGAAAAGGAAGGATTGCGCATTTGGGTTTGTACGTCGGTAAAACCAACGCAAGGGTCTGGTTATTTTGCTCTATCCTCACTTTCATTTATTCGGACGACCTGGACCCTATTAGTCCGGATTAATGAGGTTCTACTGTACTTGAAATGAAAACTAATTAAATAAAATTAGGTGTTGTGCATGCAGTGCTATATTGGAGGTTACAGGTAATTTTAGGTATACATCTTCTAGGTTGCTTCGAAAAGTAGCGTATGCCTTCTGCCTTTCAAAAAATTTGAGACCTTGTTTCGATGCATTTTTTTAAGTAGAAAAAGATCAACCAGCAGCATCAAAAAAGTAATTCTTAGCACATATTTTCTTTATATTTGATCTAAGTTACCCATCATCTGTCGTCTAAAGTTTCAGCGTGAATCATCAAATTGCTCACCAACTGCAACCAGTACCTAGTAGGTCTGGGGGGAGGGGGGAGCGGAAAACTCCTTTCACCGAAAAAAATTGGTCTGTCATGAAAATAATGCAAATTTAAAGTGCATTGGTTTCAATTCACCATTCCAAATGAAATAAGTGTCTGCTTTTTGATTTAAAGCATGCATAATTTACCTATACTGACCTGTTTCGGCCTAACAAAAATTCACAAACCATGACATCTACCTTATACAAAGAAGCACTCCGGCAAATATGTTTTCCAACTTAAGCACTGTATGTGTCACAATAAATGCAATCTTTCGTTGCTTTAAAATTCTTCTTCATCAGAACATTTAGTACGCATTTACAAGAAATATACGCCATTTGTCATCCCCCCCGCCCCCCACCAGGTTACTTTAAGTGTGAACGAGAATTACAGCTTATTGCTTAGAAAATTGCTTGGAGTACTGCAATTTGATAACTTATTTCCGAAAGGGGGGGGGGGGCGAGAAAACAATGTTACAAGAATCCACTAGAGCCCAAAGGTTTGCCGAGGTCGGCGAAACCACATTTACATAAATGTCACATTTCATCAGATTGTCGATGTCAAACATTACAGCTGCGACCAATTAATTAAGTTACCGTAAAGGAATTCTCCACAGTTTCGTGCGCCAGATTCGGAGAAGTCCGTATCATTCTTCAAGGACGTGCTAAGGAATAATTGCTTTTATTGTGTTGCATCACAAGATTGATGTTACATCCCACACCTACATACGTTTTTTAATATTAGTTACCATCAAAAGTATTCGGCATCGTCCTTTTTCTTGTGTTCAACTAAAACACTCTAGAATAAAACGAAATTTTGTGTGAGAAAAGGGAAACTGAACAACAACTTATAAGGGCAATAACATTTTATTAGATTTATCATTTGTTGAAGCGCACACACACACGACTGCCTACACACACACCTATCCCAATTCGTCATTGCAAAAGTATAATTTGAATTCAAATTGCTGAAATTTTATTTTGAAATAAATATGTAAGTCGTGTAAATAAACTTATGATAGCTCCTTATTTTTTCTACTCTGTTCAAGAGCATACGATTATTTAAAAATTAGAATGTTTCTTCTTCTTCTTCTTCTTATAATTACTATAAATCCGATAACTTCCTCATCTCCGTTAGTTTTTTTTTTTTTTTTTTTGAATTTCTCAATTATTAAACACCTATTATTAATTCCTAATTTTACAGCGATATTTATAAGAAAAATGAATCTAAATGTGTTTCTAAACTTTTTTTTCCTTTAAATTCTGTTTCCTTGCTTATGTTTGTATAGAAAATGTACAGAGAAATTGTGGTCGTTAGTCAGATTTTGCACCTAAAAGTTTTCTTTTGACGAGAGCGTTTCTTCATCCAGTCGTCATTTTCAGAGCCTCACTTTTTTATATCAGTTGAAGACTATAATTTTACACGGTTGCCGTTTTTTTGTAAACTTTATATATTACGCTTGTATATAGACTTTTTTGTAGCCAAAATTAAAATCCATATTTTAAAACAGAAATCCCGATTTTTCTTGTATTATTTGAGCAATTACAGATCCTGGAGTTGCTCTCTATTCATTTTTTTTAAGGAACTTTTTTTTTAAATAATTATTTCTCTAAACATCTCAACACGCATCAAAACTTCATGAAACGTGGTTTGACCCAGCGGGAAATCAATCGATCAAATTAGTCTGAAGTCAGATCACGAAATAAGCCGATTTAAGCCTACAGCCACATTAGAAAATGAGTTGCGAACTGCGAAAGAAAAATACATGCTCCAACGTTTCTTTTAACTGAGAATTTGTAATTTGGCAATCGAAAATTATACTATTCTGGGTGGTCGTTGAATAACCAATCTTCCACAGGTTCTACAGCTTAGTTAATATACTAGTTTAAAATTATGACCTACGAAAGAAGACTCAATCCTTAGTAGGTATTAGTAAAGACTTTATAAGCTTCTACATTTTTCGTAGTTCGTAGTTTTAAAAAAAGAAGTATAGTGTGGTAGTTCGTAGTGCGATATAACAAAAAAAAGAAGTAATTTGTCGCGATTCCTAACAACTGCTTTTAACACTCGTTTAGTATACTAATACAAACAATGTTCAAATGAATATGACTGGTGCGAACTTAAGATTAAAATTTTAGTTTTAAATGAAAACTGATAATTAGAGAAAAAATACATATGATATAGCATACATTCAATTAATTCAGTTTTACTATAGGAAAAAAGAGTAGTGATTTTTTTTTCCTCGAGTTCGAAAAATAATATTTCACAACGCTCTCTTTCTCTCTTTTACTATATAATGTATATATAATTCTAATATTAATATTTAAGTATTTCTATACACTTTCCTCAAGAATTAAACAAATTTAAATTTTAAAAAGTTACTATTTTCAAAATTTAAAAAATAAATATCAAAACTTACCAAAATTTTGGAAGAAAAAAGGGATCTTTTTAAAAATTAATTTTTATTTTCAAGTAAAATTTCGCTTCAGATCATAAAAAAACGCAAGCCATGAAATGTTTTATGAGCCAATATTTAAAAAAAATGAGGTATAATGCGCGCAAAACGAAACTCAGACTTTGGGGGGGGGGGGGGAACCAAAAAAAAAAAAAACTGGTTTAAATAGGTGTTGTTGTCATTAATCTCACGGGCGTAGTTTACGTTCTTTTTTACGACAACTCGTTTTTTTTTTTTTTTTTTTTTGTGTGATAATAAATAAGGTATCAAACTGTTTAAAATCAAATAATGCACAACATACTTTTTCCTGAAAATCGAAACTTTCGAAGATTAAAAGAAATTTAGACCCTTAATATGCAGCTTTTAATTTTCGCTTACAACTTTGAAATTATTCATACATAGAACAGTAATTAAAGCTGTGCTGGCATATTTTTTCACATTCTAAAGGAATATACTACATTTCTTGGTCCACAACTCTCCAACAACAAGTAAAGTATATCATTGGGCAATTCCATACAAAAAGCATCAATTGCTGTACAAAATAGCCTGAAAAGACTTAAAATATGTTACATCTTTGTTTTTGCATATTTTTTCTTTCTTCCATAATTAAATTTAAATTTTGAATTTTTCTAGAAACATTATTTATGTGATGGCTTCGTAAGGGATCTGATGAGATACGTCCGTTACAAAGAAAATATGTTTTCTACAAATCTTCAAAATTTACCTGCATTACACAGAAGTGTCCGTGATATTCAGAAAATTCGTAAAATAAAACAAAGAATTAACTGAATTCAAGTATTTGTAAGCTGTTTTGTGGAAAACTGATATATCTGTTTCCGTGGAATTGCCCCATGGTAATTTGAAGCACTGAATTATTAATTATACGATGCTTCCTTTAGAAATCGGGGCAATTAAATGAAATAATTAATTGTACTCAAAAATAAGTTAACAACAAAATTTTCCTTTTTTTAACAATTTGTCCATAGCATGGAAGAAAGATGTTATTTTCTATAGTAAGCTCTTGAATTTTACACACATTTAGCCAATTTTTTTATTCAACTACTGCACACAATTCCACAGCATGTTGATCTATATTTTCAGTCGCAAAAAAGTTGTTCAAAGTAATGACAGCTGCCATCGGAGCCAGAATCGAAGGTCTTGGACATATCTTTTGTTTCTTCATCAACATCAGAAGATTAGTCCCTATTTAAATTGTTTTTGTTAAGGTTTTCGAGATATTCAGAAAATACTAAGAGTCATACAACCAGAAAAATTACTTCGTACATGTTTAAAGTCAAAATTTATTTCCAGTAAAAATTATTTGAAGTGGTATTTTTGAAATTTTTGCATCGCTATAGCCGATTTTCACGCTTTTGGGGATCGTTATAAGCGTCTGAAATTAGTACTGACTGAAGCCCTAATTGCACAGGGCTTCAGTTCGTACCATTAAAAAGGTTCATTACAATCGAAGGATTGCTATATACCGGGTTTACTAAAGCAAGGTTTGATGGTATAATACATAATATAATAATACGCGTGTTAGAAAGAGCCATTTACAGTGTCAAAAACTAATTTTAGATGTTACAACTGAAAGGGCTTGGGAGATGAAGGGGTTATGTGCCAAAACAGAAATTGCGAGTTAGTAAAGTTCAAAGTTTTATTGTTGCAGTCGTTGCAGCTTTTTTGTTTTCTAATTTTGTTGTTAGTGAAATTTGTCGTTGAAATTGGTCTAATGACATCTACTTTTTGATGCACCAAGTTTTATTTGCTTACATGTATCCATTGCTTTCCACTGTCCAGAGTGTCCATTTTTTTTAAATGTAACATAGCCCTTCATCCCCCAAGCCTTTCAATTATTACTATACAGCTGTTCGTGCAGCTCGTCACGCATACCAAACATACATCTGAATATTTTCACATGTGGCTTCTCCACTTGTAATTAAAACTTAGAGACTATCACGTCAGAAAAGATAAATGAACGTGAAGGGATTTTCCACCTAAGTGATGACTGAATTGATTTATAATCCAACATCAACCAGTTGCAAAAATACAAATTTCCACTGAGCAACATCTCAGTCACGTAAAGACATAAGTAGATTAAAATAACGGTTAATAATCATTTTCAAATCGACGAGTCGAAATGCTAATAGCACAGTAGTAGTTGGTTAACATTTATAATTTGAGGAGGAATAGCAAGAGATGGAAATGTTTGTCGTCTGCTAATCAGAACGATAAAAAGAAGCAAGGAGATATAAAGCAGGGCTGCCATTAGGATTTGCCAAAACCCAATATTAAGCTCACTAAATTCCCAAGATTTAGACAAGAAACCCCAAGATCACGTAGTTAATAATTCCTAAAATACACTCCATTTTTGGAATTACTTATATCTTAGCTGGTTGATAAATGTTTGTAACGATAAATTATAAATAAAGCTAATAACTAGTAAAATTGATCTTACAATAATTAGTTTTTCTTTTTGGAACAATTTAGTTTAAAAAATGAGGAAAAAATCGCCTGCTGAAAAAAAGTTGATACAATTATGCAGATAATGCAAGGAAATAACATTCAGGGCTGAAGAAGGATTTTTCCTTTTTAATTTAATTGATATTATTTCATTAATTTCTTTATTTTATTTATATATGTATTACTTTTCTCGTTTCTTCGCAACGCAATACGTTAGCAGATGAAGAAAACCTTCATTCTTGATAATTCAACCAAAAAATTATATTTTAGTCAAAATACCATGGTTTATCTTTAATATACTCAATATTTAATTCCCTGTTTTCGTATATTTCACTTCTCTATCATAAGCTTCACGCTTCAAAAAAAATGTCAAGGAGTATTTAAAAACCTTGAAAAAAGCCTAACGGTCGCTCTAAGTGTTGGTTTTAATTTAAATATGCAATTAAGTTCTGAATTTCAATACTTTGCATCAGAGTTCGAAAAATTATCATTCGTTTATTGAGAAAAAAGAGATAGACTAAGGTCACATAGGGTCCGTTGGGATAAAGGGAAACAAGATTTCAATGTTTCAAATATTACGATCCTTCCCTTTCTTTTAAATAAATCGAGAGATAAAATTTTGTTCATTGTGTTGACTACACTCTCTGAGAGTAGCCGAGTATCAAAAATTTTACTTAATGACAGTTAGCAAATAAAATCATGTTTTTTTTTTTACTCCAGCGTGTTTTCTTTTTGCCACAGAGCCTAAGGGGCAAATGAGAACACCCCATTTATCCCACGAGATTGATGTAAGTAGATAACCGCAGAACACACAGTTTAGAAGCTTGTGAAGCATTGCATCAGCGATACTCAATCTGTGGTCCGTAAGTAGCATGCGACCCTCTGAACCTCCAAATGTGATTTGAAGCCATTTAAAAAGAAAAATTATTTAAAAATATATCTAAAAATATTCTCTGATTTAGGTAAAAAAATACACTAAAGTGTAGTACATCAAATTTAATCTTCTGAAAAGTAAGACGAATGGAAAAACTGAGTTGTTTGATTTTACGCCAGAGTATATGCGGTAATTGAAGGGCTTCTGAGATGAAAGGTTTAAGTGACAAAACAGAAATTGCGAGTAATTTAAGTTCAAAGTTTTATTGTTGCAAATGTTGCAGCTTTTTCGTTTTCTAGTTTTGTCGTTGGTGTGCGTATGAAATTAGTCTAGTGACATCTACTTTTTGATGTACCAAGTTTTATTTGCTTACCTGTATCCATTGCTTACAATTGTCCAGAGTGTTTATTTTTTTAAATGTAGCATAGCCCCCTTCATCCTCCAAGCCCTTCAATTGTGTATTTATGCGGTAAAGAGAAATCCTTAACTTGTGCATCAAAAAAAGCCGGAAAGGCGAAATTGAAAAATAAATGTTTTTAATAACCTTCCATATATCAGAATAAAAATAATTGAAACCAGTTACTTTGCATTTTTGAAACCAGTGGGACAGAAAAATGTAAAATCACTAAATGTATAAAAACTTTTTCAGCAGTGTCATTTTTAAACAATGGTGAAGTCGAAACATTTGTTTGGTAACACCCAAAACTCTCCAGAATGTCTTCTATATGTTAGAGTTATGCCTTCGAGTCAACTAGAATTAGACAAAGGAGACTTCAGTCTGATGCAGTAATGTGTAAGTGAATAAATGGTTAGAATGATCAGAAATTAGTAACAATACTTCAACCATATTCTTCCTTCTCAAAATTTCAATTTACACTCCCCCAATTGAGGTTAACATATGCACCAATTCCTCGTGGTCAAACCACGGATATAAGAATAAGTAAGAATTATACTCCAGGGGTCAACTTACGTATGATTTACTCAGCAACAATTTAGTTTCAAAAATTATCAA